>JAYMSZ010000716.1:0-17642 GCA_036897665.1 Pelargonium citronellum
AATAAGGTACTCTTTGTTAGGTGGATTTTATCTCGAGACTCGCAGCAGTAAATGCGCAGCCTGCTGTATCATTAGCAAGTGGGCTCTTATCACCGTCACAAACAGTCCCTTAACTCACGCCGTTCACGTTTCTCGAGTTCACTCACTTACACGTGTACTCTCAGTCTGCCCATGACGTGGCTCCTCTTTGCCATGTCATATTTTATCATTTTTAAATTTTAGTGGAAAATACACTATCTTATTAAAAAAATTATGACAAATTTTATTAAATTAAATTTGGGTAATATTTCACAAATAGATACGGGAATAATTGTGTCATGTTGTAATACGAAAGTTTCTGGAAAGTATCGTACTAAGAAAATATTATTTGGATCCATACACATGGATTACTTAAAATTTGATTCCTATTTTTATATTTTGAAGTCACATAAATATATTATATTAATTTTTAGTTGATGAAATTGGGTAGATTTATACATTTTTTTTATGCATAACTATTTTTTTATAAGCGACAGGACAACATGTCTATAGAGGCCAGTATTTCTCACCCTCAAGTGGGGGCGTCACCCGAGTTAGTTGTTTGTTTTTCCTCTCAAACCCATAAATTCTACCCCTTTCCGCCGACAAAGAGGCTCAAACCTAAGATCTCAAAGAAAATTCAAAACCCATCAACCGCTTGGTACAACATGTCTTAATCTTTTATGCATAACTTGTTACCCTGGAAATGCAATATGCAAAAAATTGCTCTATTCATGTAATTTTAAGAGAGAAACAAAATAGAGAGAAAGGGCCAAAAAGACAATTCTCCATTTGTCTTTTAAAAAAAAATCCATTTGTGTTAATCTCAGAGACATTGCAGAGATCCGTTCTTAAGGATTGAAATCTTTTGTACTCGAGTTGTTGGTATCTAATAAAAGTGAAATACAATTTGTGGACATAAACGAGTTATCGGACCACATAAATATGCGTGTTTGGTCTATTGTCCTTATTCTCTCTGGATTGACAATCTTAATAGTAAAATTTCTTCAAAATGAAGAGTTTCATTGCAGTAATTAATGTGTTCTTTTTCCAACAAGTAATATCATAGTCATAAATTTGGTGTCTCATTCTCCTCAGCAACTCTAATTGCAAAGAGGAGACAAAATGTTGGTTTAAGCCTTAAATTGAGGGTTTATATGTGGGAAGCAATAGCAATAGGAAAACAAATCACATTTGGAATGTAGTATATATGTTGAAACTCTTTAATGGGGTTAGGTTCATTTCAATACTAATATATATATCAATTATTTATTTAATATCTCCATTATTTTTATTGAGCAATAATTAATACACTACATTGCCATTGGCTAGGGGCTATCATGCAGATATTTGTTCATTGACCATTAATTATGTGCCTTGAAAAGTTGGCAAATTGTGTTCAGGGTTAATTGTTAGCTTAAAATGGAAGTTGTCTTCAAGAATTTGGGCAAAAACATTTATATTCTCTTTATTTTCCTCCAATGTGCAATTACCACTTATGATGCTCATTAATTATTTGAATTTGAATTTATAATTCAAAACTTTTTTTGAAACCATTATTTGTGTATAATGATGGTCTCTAATTGAATTGCATAACAAAAAAGGTTATTTATTATTTTAACAACTCTCTCGATCCCATAAAATAAAATTCTCTAATTAAAAAAAATATTTATTTGTTTATTTTTGAAATTATGAAATACTGTAATACACATTAATTAGTATGCAAATATTAATATTTACAAGTCTATCAATTTGTCTATAATTGTTTTATAATTCACTGTTTTTATATGTAATTTTAATTTTACGTCTTTTTTATATCAATACATTTTATTATTATTATTTTTTTAATATTGGGCTAAATGGTTAATACCACTTTAGATTTCCTCTAAGGTCTCAAGTTCGAGCCTCCTTGTTGACGGTATGGGGTGAGATTTGTGGGGTGGGGTTTAGGGTGACGTTCACAAAGAGAGTGAGAAACATTATAACTTCGAGTATGATGTCCCGTAGCTTATAAAAAATAAAATAAATCAATACATAAATACAAATCTCAACAGTCCACTGTTGTTATATGTATATTTAAGTGTACCATTTTTTAAATCATTAAAAATTAATAAGTATTAGAGCATCACTGTATAAAAAAACAAATGAAGAAATTTTATTAGTACTTATGAATTTCTATAACACAATCTTTTTAATGGAAGTCAGATATTCCATGGAGGAAAAATAGTTGTCAAATGGACAATGTGTGTAGTAATGACAGTCGAATGAGACTGAGTGGAGATTAGCTAGCGATTGTCAAAACATGTCTTCATTAGAGACAAAATTGAAACAAATCTATATTAATTAGTACATTTAATGATCTTTTATAATAAAAAATTACATTTGACGTGTATTAAATTAGGGTTTTATCTGTGTTCGATACTCACTCAACACATCCTTGGAGAGAGATTTAAACCTTAACCTGTGCCATCGTTTCGAATGAAGATTAGTCTGTGTATGGTCAAAAAGCTTAAAGGTGTCTATCGCGCGAAAGTGCGAGCCTGCTCAGGAACTCCATGGTCTAACAAAAAATAATAATAAATTAGGGTATCATGAACCTCATTTTACGTACTTATCGAGGTTACGTGTAAATTGGTGAGAATGACTAATATGATGTCGCCTAAACTCTTTTATTCAAATGGAGCAATTTTAAGGCTATGCCTTTTTATTTTATAGGAGTTACAATAGAAAGGCTATGCCTTTTTATTTTATAGGAGTTACAATAGACTTTCTATTAACTAATAACATTTAGTAATAGTCTTTATTATGACAAACAGTAATAAGTTATATACAGTAACCTTCTTATTACTCCACTTTAACTAATAGTAATATGTATGACATGCTTTATATATGTTTAGAAATTCTATATATAATTTCTTCATTTTTCCGATGTGGGACAAAAGTTAAATTTATATATGAACTACTCACTTCATTTTTTTATAAGTTTCCAAGACTTTTGTACTTTTTGTTTTTCAATGTGAGAAGTCTATTTTTCCTTTGTTTACTATTGTTTTTACAATTTTAACAAGTTTAAACTAAATTTCACACGTTCTCACCTTCAATTAAATTAATAATATATCTTAATTTTAAGTTTTTACTAACTCGTGCAACGCACGAGATTCTCACTAGTTCTTACAATGAAAGATGATTTTTGCATTTAAAAACTTGAAAGTTTGAGTTCCATTTTTCTTCATATTTTTTATGGATTAATAATTTCATTATTGTCAAGTGAAAAAAGTATTTGTCTCCAAAACTTTTTTAGGTCCTATTTCTTCCGTTTTCAATGTAAAGAGCATGTGTGATTATAATTGCGTGACATTAGCTTACATACAATATACATGCATGCATGTACATACAATAATTATTTTGGGTTTTAAATAAGTGTCAATCAATATCAAAAATGTTATATCAAAATAGAATACTTTGAGTTTAGTATAACACCATACAAGAAACAAATACAACCATTAAAAAAGTATAACTAATTATTTTTAAAAATTAACATTCAAAGCCAGTACTCATTAATTATAGTGTTAAATGCAAATAGTCTCACTAATAAATATCTTTCAAGTTTATTAATTTAGTTTATAAATAATTGTTTTCTTGAAAAAAAATTATTATATAATTTTCAAACATTTATAAACCGTTCAAAATAGAAAACACAAAACAAGCCTTAAAAAAAAAAAAACCAAAAGTTGTTATGAATATTATTAATAGATGTTCATTCACTCAAGCAAGACCCGACACGTTACTTGGAGAAGGAGTCTACAACCCGACGTTACTTAGAGAAGAAGTATTACCTAATAGTATAGTTTCCTATTATCTTGTATTTCCTATTTCTATGTAACTTGCTACTCTATATAAAAGGTCAACTATTGTATAAACCAATATACGAATAACATTATTCATTCTCTCCCAAATTCTTGTCTTCAATTAATTCTCGTATTATTTTATAACACACGTTACAATAATTCTTGAGCTGAGAAAGTTAAGGTATTTGTTACTTTACAACACTTTTCCCCTGCTGATTAAATCATAATTTCCACAGACCTATAATTTTGGGGATCTAATTCCTGTACAACCACCACTCAGAAATGTACATTTTCTTACACAGAGCAGAGCAAATGTGCACTTGTGCAGTGCTCATTCTACTTAGTTATCCTCTCCCAAGGTGCTACTTGTGGCCCATTTTTGTTTATTTTTTCCTTTCTTTCCTGAAAATAAATAAAGCCTAGCTGTTACTACTTCCCAAGAACTAGCAACCATTTGCAACCATTACTCAATAATGCTAACAAAACTAACCTTTGGTCTTCTTCTTTCTGTCACCATCCTCACCCTTGAAGACCTTTCCGACCATGCTTCTACTCTGGAAAGCAGTTAACACGAACTGGCAATAGGCTGCGTTCAAATCTTGGTAAATCCCCTTCAGCTTCCCAGACTGTGCGTCTCGCAAATCCATCTCAATCAGAACCTGCGAACATGCAACAATTTAACGATATACACGAAAGGTGCCCACATATGGAATTGGGAAAACACGCGTTTGTCGTGTATTACCTCTACTGCCACATTGCTCGCAAAGATTGGGTTGAAACGCCGCCTGCAATACACATAATATAGGAGAGTGCCGATAAGCAGCGGGATGGTGACCCCTGATGCATATGGGGCTCGTCTCAGTCCAAACACTCCAATAGCTGTTACTTGGGTAATCACCAACGAAAACACTGTTGTGTTGAAAGCAATGGGCCAGAACCGTCCACCACTTTCATATTTTGTTGTGTATACATTCACAAACTGAAAGGTCAAAAAACACATGCAACAAGTTTCTATCAAATTCTAGAATCCCATATCATAAACAGTTAAACATATGACATCAAAAGGCAACATGTGAATGATTATGCAAACTGATGATCTACTATTCTCCAAGAGATTTCCATGTATATCCCAAAAAGAAAATGATGTGCACCCTACTATTGAATAATCCTAAAATTCAACTGACACTGTGTATGATTGAAATGAATGGAATGTGAATTAGACTTATGTTGGCTGAACTAGCATCAGTATGCAGTAATAGGTCCGAACAAAATCCTAAGTTCAACAACTGAAAGACGAACAAATTCCACATATGAGCATATACAATCAAACTATGCTTTTAAAAGAATTTACACGATCACAACGGAATTTAACCAGAGGTTGTATTACACAGATAAGACTAAAAATAGAGAAGAAAACACTAAAAGAAACACTACCTGGTTTTTGTAGACAAAGTAAGCGAAGATATAGTAAACCAGCATGCAAGGCAAAATTAATGGTGCCATGATAGAACAGGTCAAGCCAAGTAAGCCAAACAGTAGCACTCTCGGGATTTCAACTTGGTATGGAAAAGTTATTTCACAAGAACTTGCATCTTCCTCATATCTGAGTATGAGTCTTGTGAACCAATTGCGTATCAGAGGACAAAATTGCAAGAGTTCAGCCGGTAAACTCGCCCAACCTGACGTCAACGACAATGCCATGAAGAAGCTAGCCTGCATATATGTGAAAATCACAATCATAACTAACGATACACTCAAACCCAATAACTAAACAATCATGAAATCCCTCCGTCACTTGTGACAACCGACATATGAACCTTAATCCAATAATAAATTTGACATTTATATTGAATATCGCTAAAATAAGAGAGAACCTCTAGGAAGATGTATTATTTATGAGAAACCTTGCTCACAAGCTCTTCTCAGGACGTAGTAAAATTGAATACTCATGTAAAAACATAGCATAAAGTAACATGATTATGAAAAGTTGTATAGCAATTTTAATATCAAGAGGACTCCAGGGAAATCACCTGCTTTGGCACTGCTTCAGCAAGTTTAGTAAGTATTTCTTTTGGACGTTCTACCACTTGGCTTATAACAGACCCTGAGAGAACATTAACAAAGAAAACGTTCCAGATCGTGAAATACAAAATTTGGCAGCATGCATTCATTTTCCTCTCACTACGGGAGATGCATCCCTGTTTAGCGGTAGAGAACATTATAACTGGTGGAGCGGTAAACAAGAATAACGTCAAAAGCGCACTAGGTAGATAACCTGTAATTATCTCGCCCCATAGATTCCTGTAAAATAAGCAGACAGAAAGTTTTAAATTTAATGAGATGTCAACTAAAAGTTTGAAAGACAACAATTTCTACTCATATAATGACTTGGGCTTTCACTACTAAAAGGTGGACTTTGTTAGTAGGATTTCACTTGCACCATTTTATGTAACAACCTCACTTTATAATTTTCCAATGAGCTCGGCGCGTGGGAGGCAGCTCACATACAATGGATTGGGCTTCCAGCTCTGATACCATGTTAAATTTCATAATTGGGCTGCATACTATGAATTGGGATTCCACTACTAAAAGGCCAACCTTATTAATAGAGTTTGGCTTCCACCATTTAGCTCATTTACTTTCTATTTTTTCAATGTGGGACAATTACCCACTTCAACAGTAACAATTTACTCTCCATGCTTTATCTCTAGTACCTTAGATCGAGGTAACATCTCATTCATAAAATATGTCTAATCAATTTAGACCTAGCACATCTTACCAATGTACATAACCAAATCAACCAGGTTGTGACAGCAACAACGATAATAACTCAGAACAGGCCGCAATCAGTAGGGCAGTACAATACTTACGCTTCAAGATCCCATGTGTTATACTGTTTATGTATTTCTTCCATTTGGGTTAGTGCCTGCACAAAAGTAACAGGAGCAAGACAAGCACACACAAAAGCAACCGAAGCCACAGCTGCTACTATCTGACGCAGCCAAAGTTGTTCATATGGTATTGCCAGGTTTGGCCACCAAACATCATCCGGTTCTGGAGCCAATTCTGTCACCCATACCATGGGATGTGATGATTGAAGTAGCTGAGAAGCAATAACAGCATCAAAGCGGGTCCTAAAGAAAACAAATGCAGCAGCACACTCCTGCAGGTTCAAATACTTAATTAAGATTCAAAAGCAGCAATTTTCAATTAAGTTTGTGAGAGTTAACATAGAGTCACATCAACTTGGAGGTATACATTCTTACATGATGAAAACTGTTAAGTGATCCCACATCGGTAAAATATAAAGTAAAGTGGATACATATAATAGTGCAAGTGAAACCCTACTAATAAGGTTGACCTTTAAGTAGTGAAAGCCCAAGTTATTATGTGTAGCCCAATGTATATAAAAAGTCTACTTTTATATGATAAAAGTACATTTTCAATCGAAATGTCAACCTTTTTATAAGAATAACCAAGCTTTATAATAAAAGGATAGGTCTTCCATATTCAAAAGTCTATATTTATATGATAAAGGTCAGTTATTCATACATCAGTGAGAGTATATCTGGAAAATTATTTTGAAATGTCAACCTTTTTATGAGAATAACCAAGCTTTACACTAAAAAGATAGGTATTTCATATTCAAAAGTCTATTTTTATATGATAAAGGTCAGTTATTCATACATCAGTGAGAGTAAATCTGGAAAATTATTCTATCTCTCTTTCTACTTCTACTTATATGTCTGAAAAGAAGCAAAAATATTTAGTTTCTGGAAAAACATCAAATATTACAAAAGCAATCTAATCCCCCAATAAGCAAACATCCATATCAATTTTTATCTCCTACCATTGGCTTATGTGGCAGAATACAAGAGGGAGTGTCCGGACTTTTAGCCATCTAGTTGTGTTACCAAACAAGCTTTAATTGTTTCACTAGCCTTTTCAAACTGTATCAAAAACACTACTCATGTATCCATTTTATGATTTTTGAAATACAAACCCAAAATTTATAATACCTAGTGCATACTTGCACATAGAATTAGTACGGTGTGGTTAAAATGGAGGAGGGCTCTAAGGGTTGTTTGTAATAAAAGAACCCTTCCAAAGCTTAAAGGGGAGTTTTATAGGTTAGCTATATAGTCAACTATGTTGTATGGCAAGATGGGGTAGTAGAGATGAGATTAGGTGAGTTTGTGGTAACACTATAAATGAAATTATCTATACAAGAGTTGGGGTAGCTTCACTGTGAGAAAAGGTGAGAGAGTTTAATTAGAAGAAATTAAAAGAGATAGGAGTGGAACCAAATTAACATGAAAAAAGTAGAACAAATGACATATAACATATAACAATATCATCAAATAGGATAATGTGGAGGAGATACAAGTATAAGATCCCAATGAGTTCTATTATAGGATTCATGTAACCAATTGATGACCCCAAAGTTGTTTGGAAACAACTAGTTTTTGTTGTTGTTGTATACTTTCACATCCAACATTTACATTAAAAGAAAAAGGAAAACCAAAAATGGTCATTGAACTATATCACTACTCTAAAATGGTCCCTAAACTTTCATGATTTAGACCGATATGATCTATTTCTCAAGTCTCAATTAACTTCCCATAAAGTTGTTGGTGTGGCTAAATAAAATCTAATAAAATATAATATATACTAGTTGCTGATGCGGCACCCAGACGTTTTTAAAAAATTTAAACAGCACATGTTATTCTATGATTGACTAGCTTTTTCTATTCATTTTTTCCATATTTCCTTTCTTTTTTTACCAACCAAATCACGACCAACAAGATCCAGTAACAAGGGTTGTGCGACCGATGGTTGCTCTTGTGAGTCCCCTCCCATGGTCAGTGAAATGTCTAGAATTCCATCATCAGTGTGAGCTGCAATGATGACAGATGTGGGTAATGTGGTAGAGATGCTCTTACTTTTGTACCACCCCCTCCATTATTACTCACCCAATTCAATCCAATCATATGTTTTATTTTAATTTATTTTCTAAGTTTTCTTTTAAAAATGTAATTTTTTATCTTTTAAATTGAATTCGGTCTAAAACCAATCCAGTCCTATCTTCAGTCCATGCGTTGGATATTCGGTCTGATCTTGAACCAATTATCACTGTCATGAATAACATATAATTATGAAGTCTTAAGTAATCAAATCAATAATTGTAAGAACAATGACCTTATCTTTTGTAGCGAAACTCGTATCAGAAGAGTCAGTGACCCCGCTAACTACACTGTCCTCTTGTTCAGATACCACCTGGAAAGAATGTGCAGGGCTCCCACAAATACCACATTTCATAAACTTTGGCTTACATTTTTTATCAACAAGTGACTTGTAGACCATATCTGCATCACTCTGTACACAGAGAATTGTCAGCTATCAATTACACTCTGATAAGAAACAAGGTTAACAGTGCAGCTTTCCAATGCAACTAACCAGCTAATCTCGTGCACCAACGATGATACTAAAGTGGGAGCATAGATTTCAAATTGTGAATTACTGTATTTAACTTTTTTAACAATTAGAGTTGAGCAACTTACTCATTTTATACCCAAAATATTCCAGTCATGCAGTATCATCTCAATACATTTGTAATTGTCAATAGATTCTTTTATTGCTCTCGAATTACTCTAGTGTCTTCCAAACATCTATATTCCAATTTTCAAAATACTATGGTGCTTCAAATACCCCAAATCCTATAGGATTGAAGGAGAGTCATAGAATAGAAAGGTAGCACAACACTTGTTATATATCTATCATCTTTTCCGCTAATAATTTTACAAGAATCTGCGACAAAAGAGATAATACCTATGTAAAATAAACTTCACTCACTCTGCAAATTGTTTATTTAGCCATATTACATTTCTAGAAGAAAAATGGTATGAAAAAGCATTCCAAATGTTTGATGTGGTGCAAGGGGACAGCACATGCCCAGGGATTAGCCAGGTGCTCAAAATAGTCTTTACTAGATGATAATAATAAGAGCATTAGCTTGTATATCCACCTTTTTGCATAATACACTAAATCCATAAATCAGATGAGCAGTTGTCAAATATAGATAGTGCTAATTAATGATATGACAAGCTGAGAGTATTTACTTTAATTAAAAACACAAAAAAAAAAAAAGAGGCGCACCACTAGTTGATATACTGTGTCAGGATCGTAAACCATTTGGTGTGAAAGGTAGCCTGATGCATGGTACTTCGAGAAGAATTTTTTCAAGGTTTCACTATATGATTCTTGTTCGGACCATGGAATGGATCGGACAAGAACAGCAAAATGACTTGGGTTTGGAGGAGATCCAGCAATGTGGGCTAGCCTCAAAGTAGTGATGCCTTTGTAGTTCTAGAAGAAAATGTCAATGGTTAGATATCATCACAATATTTTGAAAGGAAGTTGCTAGAACCTTACAATGGAAAAATAGAACTATGTAACTAATGAGTATGGGTTCTACATACTCACAAAGTAAAGAAGAACGCAAGTGCACACGCTTATGACATATATAGCAAAACAATGAACCCAAAGCCTGAAAACATTAAAATACGATAAATTATTAATGAGTAACCTTATTTTGGTTGTGTTAGTATGTTACCAAACAATAGATTATACAATAACGGCACCAAAATCTGAAAGCAACAAAATATTAAACATGCGATACTTTTATAGAAACACTAAATGTCAACAGAGAAACAAGGTTTTGAAATCCACTTTCGTTAACATGGACAAATTATATTCTCTAGTTTTTTATTATAAAGAAAAAGTTCACTTATTGCGAAGCACAGGTTTAGGAAATACTTCAGCAGACTTCTACGCTAACCCACAATTATTGAAGAGGAAACATTAAATCCAAATACTGTTTGAAAGCATCTCGTGTGTGTCAACACCTACACATCTTAACATCAAAGTAAGTGCTAATTGCATTTATTATCTGGATTCTGAACAAAAATTAAAACAGCAAACAAGTTCACTTTAATAATATATCTAATCCACCAATATATTATAGCTCATACCATTTTGATCCTGGTTGAACATTCCCAATCGAAAATACATCTAATGACTCTTGCATAAACCGCTTGTGTTGCATCTCTTTCCCAAAATAATTCACAGGAAGCACAACGAAAAGGCAAACAGCACCGGCAATGGAGAAGATTTGAATACTGAGAAAAACAACAAGTCACTTCAGTAAGTGAAAGTTGATGACCAGCAGTAGAAACTGAAGACTTCCATTGAGAAGCTAAGTGAGGAAATCAATCACAATAAACTTTCAAGTTGGCTACTTGAAAATATTACAAGATATGAATAATCATTGCTACTTTACTTCAGTCCCAGACTCATCTCAAGATGTCTTGTATCCAAATATAGAAAGTGTCTGTAAAACTAACCTCCAAATTTATAAGATCATAATTAGCCAAAAAGATAATTCTAAATTATAAAACAATAGCTTTAACATATCCCTTATATAGGAAACAAGGGCTCTCTGAAATGGTAGGTTCCTATGTCAGTTCCAGTTTGCTAAAAGGAGAGAAAATAAATTTTTTTTCTTAAAAAAAGGATACAATAAGATGTATAAATCTTAGCAACATAAGCATGAAGAGCTCACCATTCTAGGCATCTACCAAGAAAAAGGAACATCATCGTAGAAAAATCACCATTGTATCCAAATTGTATTTTAATTGTCCATTAATTTATTATAGAAGTAAAAACTAGCCTTGCTAAACTGCAGTAGCTGGTCCACAGAATTAGATCTATAAATTAAGTGGACTATAAAGCATTATCAACAAAGGGTTATGGAAGACACACCACCTAGTTCCTGAATTGCTGATTTACATTACTAACAAGTTTTCAGCATTCATAGAAAGAGAACCCTGGTTCTTCTATAACTTTCCACAATTATAAAGTAAAACATTCTCCCCACCGCTGTCCAATTGTACTAGAAAGTTGGGGAAATTCAATCTAGTTACTTATCATATTGAAGGCCTTGGCCAATTACCAGCATCTACCAACGCAACACCACAACTAGTAACAAGCATTGATCAACTTAACATACAAATCTTTACACATATTGAAAAGGAAACATAATGATTAAACTCCAAATGAAAGCCAAGGAGGCATGCACCATCCCAAGGTATGTGAGGTAGCTTATATACACTTTGGCAAGGGCGCATGGCCCTCATTTATATCTACCAACCCAAGACTACCAAACCATCCAAGAAGTGACTTAGAGTAATAATGGGATACAATTGGTAAAACTTAGGAAAAAGAAAATCTAATTGATGTCAGAGCTTTGGCTTCCCTCTTTTGACCTTCAAATTATTGGGTTCAATCCCTAGGTCATGTTAGGACACAAAGTGTCCTTGGTGCTGAGATTGCAATTTACAAGTTCCATACTTGGACTTCCTCTTATACAGGCATGAGTGTCTCAACTTCCAAGCTAGATCCCTAATGTCATCCATCTGGGCTCATCAAAAGGCTGCAGCATTGCATATTTTAGTTGGCCTTGAATTCACATATCTCATTTGCATGCATTTAGTTCATTATAAGCTATGTGAACTTCACATTTGCATTCCTTACCAACAAGCAACAAGGAGTGCAAGAATGGAAACCTGACAACATATTTCAAGCCACTAACCAACAACACAGTATCTATCGACCATTTGAAAAATATACTGTAACACTAACAATTACCATTATTCAGTGTCTGGTTTTAGTGATGGTTTATTCACCTGAAAACAAGTATTCTGCAAAAGACAACAGCATCCAAGCCACCAATAGTTAATAATTCCTCCTCAGTTGTTTTCCAGGCCTTGACTATCCAGCTAGCAGACGGAACTAATCTCTCAATACCGCCGAACCCTTGCTTGCGCTTTTCACGTATTGTAGCAAGCCTCCGCCCGAAGTACACGCTTACATTGCTGGGTTGTTTTCTCAGAATGGAATACAGGGAAAAAAGGATAATACAAATGCTTATGTTGATTCCAGCGCACATTATAATAGCACCAACTTTCATCTCAATCAACTATATGCATCTCACTGTATAACATTGCAGACAGAGCATTAATACCTAATCCATACCAAGATAGGACGCTCATTTTAAATAAACCATAAATTTGATGCATAAATGGCATTTTATCATGCATATGCACAGAATTCCAAATAGTTTCTTCGCTCAGAAATATATCAACGGTAACAAATCACCAGCTACAATATCGAAAAACGAATTGTAGAAATTTAAAAATCAATTCGATCAAAACATGAGCATTCGAGAAAAAAATCAAAACCTTCAAAAATGAGAGAATATAGGGCAAACGGTTCCTCGGAATCCGATTATCCGGAGAAAAAACGTGAACGACTTTTCTCCGTTGCTTCGACTCCACAGGAACCGCCAAGAAACTAATGCTAATCCAAACGAAGAAGACGAAACCAAAAGTGGAAATGCGAAGGAGAATTGGAATTGGAGGAGAAGAGAATAGAGAAATGGGAATTGGGAAATGGAATTTGTGTTTATTGAGCCGAGCGGTGATTTCAATTTTTGGAGGCAAGGCTATGCTATGCCAATTGCCAAATGGTGTATTTTGATTTGAACCTAACCGCAGATTTGCCGGGAACGATGTACACGCCACGTGCGCTTCTTCTTGTCATTGTATCTCATACACTCTGCGACTTGCTCGGCTCCCTCCATTTTTGTTTTACAGGTGGCAAAAGTTAGGGTCGGCTGGTGTCCAGTTCAAGTTGATGAACCTTAATTTTACCACGGTTTTTGGGTTAGGCATAAAACGATGTTTTTTTTTTGCGGGTATATCCGATTTGAAAATTCTATCTTATAATTGATCTAATTTTTTTGAGTTGATAAATATATACCTGAACCTGACCGGGTACTCTTTTATCAGCTCTACTTGTCACATTCTATATTGAGCAATTCTAAACATTTTTCTTAATTCTAGATCATTTTGTAGAATTCAAAAGTCTTTCGAAGTTGACATAATTCGACTCTCTTTCGTCATGTGAATACACATGACATAATTGTTATTTGAAATGTCAATTTTACCCTTACAGAAGGAACTTTTATACATGTCACCTTTAATATTTGGCAACCCTACACTTTTTTCTTGCTATCTTTAAACTATAGCGTACAATTTAATAGTCATTCTACTTCTTAATAATTTCATGGAAAAGTTCATCATTTTGCCAGCAATTAACTTTTTATCTTTCAAATTTCATTTATTAAATTTAAATATGTATTTGTCTTTTTTTTAATACGTAAATACGTATTTGTCTTTATTCCATTAATTAATGAAGAAAAAATCTAACATACCAAAATCTTAAACCAACACAAATCTCATTCAAAATTCTCAAAACTTTACAAATTTCATACCAAACAAAAATGTAACAATAATTTTCATAACTTACTGTAACAATTTCAAAATCAAGCTCGTAACAGTAACAAAACATATTCGGCAAGTTCATTTTGAGCATCACTATTCACTACCTTGCCAAAAGTCCAATAAGACCACTATGTTTTGCTGATACACCCATCTGAACAGATTGATCAATGTTGTAATTCCAAATAATAATTTTAACCAAAGAATATATATCATATCAGGATTCATAATACAAAGCAAGGTCACAAGACTATCTAACAAAAAAAATTCAACTATACATATTTTCTAGCCTTATGAAACTATCAATGATACTGTATATTCAGAATGTCAAATAAATGACTTGAGGTGGAAAATTTGGCAGTTCGGGTTGTATCCCATATCGGTTGCAGCATCCGCGAACTTCTTAATCGCCTCCTCGTTTTCTTCCAAGTTGGTTTGAGAGAAATACCGCGCCCACCATGTTGAGCTCCTCAATTTAGCCTTCACAAGGAAAACAATGTATCAAAGCTACTTCAAGATCAAACAACGGGCTAAAAATAGGATTTTTGGGACAAGATCGTTATAAAAACTAGCTCAGCCAGAGAAAAACAATATGTCCAGCAAGCCTACGTAAAGATACTCTAAAACAATCTGATGATACGGTATATAAGAAACAAATACATCCCCAAAGCTTAGAAAGTTGGACACCGAGAAAACTAAGAGAGTCGTCAAATTTCCATTCGAGAGATATGGAACATTATTTTGTCATTGTTTGGGATGTCAACATCGAAAACATGCCAGAACTGGATAGAAACGCGCAAGGCAGAATCCCAGTAGCACCAATATTATGCTTGCATAATTTCACTCTTCGCTTAGTTCATAATGCCTAACCCCAATAAAGATACAATTGGCTAAACAATTACAAGGTCTCTGAAATAGACCGACTCAAGTCAATTCCTGTATATAGATTTGTATAACAAATGACTTCACAACATCATGTGTTGCTCATTACTTTCAGTAAAAAAACATCAGAGGGAAGGTTTAATAAGCAAAATAACCCCGGGAACATTTTGACTCAAGGGCCGTGCAACACCAAAAGTTGAGGATTGTCAAGGGAATATTGTACATCCTATTATGATCTCAAATTCAGTGGCAATATATAGCAGTATCCATCTCATATATGTATTTGATCAAACGTAAAAATGCAAACCAAAATTCTTTTTTCCGAATCCTATGATTGAACTGCAACCTAAGATGTAAAAGAAAATAAGGGGAAGAAAAAAGTTATGATTCAACAGGGAACACTTACAACTCTTCCAAATTTGAACGCATCAGCACCTTTAGCTCTCTGCTGAGCCGGATTGCCTACAGTTGCAATAATCAGATAACGGTCACTGACAAACAAATAAATAAATGAAAGACATAACGTGACAGGTTGATCTATCAAGGAACAGATCCCGAAAGTCTTACAGAAACAAAGTACATTTACTGAAAGAGAGTAGATTCTAATAAGTACTCAACCAAATTCATAAGAACAAGTGAAATGTGCGTGTGTAACGTTCTTAGTTCTATAGACAAAATAAGCTCCCTTTACCTGCAAATATCACAAGCCCGTCACTTGATACTCTTACTAAATCCAGAAGGGTTTTGTTAAGGTATCTCGGAGTTAAATAATCCAAAGAATCTGATACAATAACAAGAGAAAATGATTTTGGCCTATATGGAAGAGGAGATTTGATATCAGCCACACGCACAATGCCTTTGCGAACAAGATGTTTGCAATAAGCGTCAGCATCTTCAACATCATACGGTTCAATACCCCATACTACAGTTTCCTCTTCTTTCAACAACGTAGATACCACAGAACAAGTATTGGGACCAACATGCAAAACTTTATGCATGCTATCACCATAAGCCTTCTTCAAAAACTGAATTGCTTGCTGAACGTCTTCCATACACGAATAATCACCTGCTCATCAAAACAAAAATTTATAGCCCTCAAAATTAGAGAGTAGATTACACAAAAATGTGAGATGATTTGTTTGCTGAAGTTTATACATAAAAGTTGAAATAAGAAAACAAATATACAGAAGCTAAAACCCATTGCAGTAATGGAACATAAATATCGAGCACATAACACCCAACTTCACAAAAAAAGAATCTGAGATAGAAACTAATCGTTAATTTGGATTATTCTGCAAAACCACGTGCTTAAAGGGTGTCATCGTTTCATTCCACTTATTTATCGATCTTCTAAGAAACAACAGAGATGGAAACCATCCGACGTAAAATTAAAGGATTGTATGGTGCATAGTAAGGTATGCCAATAACGTACGTATGCATGTGTTTCAACCACTAAAAGGAAAGATAAGTAACTCCATAAATCATTAACCTCAAACAACTAGCATCCATTTTTTAAATTACGTCAAACACAATATGAATTGGTAACTGTATGAATGCTGGTATACATTTGCTTCAACCACTAAAAGGCAAGATAAGTAACTCTGTAAATCATTAACCTCAAACAACTTGCATCCATTTTTTAAATTACTTCAAACACAATATGAACTGGTAAAATCAAAAGCAAAGACAGCTGATTTAGGTGAAACAAGATTTGATAACCAATTCGAACTCCTAAATTAGGAGGAAGGTTAAACAGAGTACAGAATTAAGTTTCAATACTTTTGTGTGGAAATGCTTGTCATTTCAGGCACAAAAAGAGTTCATTTTAGTTTCCAATTAAAAAATTATTTCAGATTCTATAGATTTACCAAATAGCATACGTATATGCATGATGTAAAACATAATCTTATGCACAAGAGAGATTCAACTGAAATGAATTTACCTTCGACCCTGCTATCACCCTCCATGGTACCACCAAATTCATCTATCATGTGAAAAAATCAAGTGAGTCAACAAAAAAAAAAAAAAAAACTGTTGAAACAAAACCATGCAAAACTAACGGCCAAGGTTACTAGGAGACACTACAAGAAAAATCATTTTTTTTAAGAGGGACTTTACAAGGAAACGTCCCTCCTAAACTGATATTTCAGTTGGGAGCAATTCCTCGCCATTTTGCGAGCTAACCGTGTTAGCTAAAGTCCTTAGCATTTTGTGCGACCGTGTTATTGAAACGCTAACAACAAGAACAAGAAACCAATGACATCAAGAGGGTACATGTAAAATACAAACCTGACCCGCTGTACTTATACCAAAGACAAAACAACGCTACCTGCGAAAAAAGTCCGATAATGAGAGAGAGAGAGTAATGCGAAGCTGAAACGTAAAAATAAAACACAATATATCAAGAAGGTGTGGATGGTACGAGAACAATGAGGACGACTACAATTGAAGAAGGTCTGGATTTAGGACTGAAAAGACCCAAAACTCCGCCGCC
>JAYMSZ010000717.1:0-17641 GCA_036897665.1 Pelargonium citronellum
AATGCACATGGGATGTAGGGGGAAAGTAAGGGTAATATTGGAAACACATTAAATTATTTGATAATCCTTAATTTTTGTGAAAAATGAAAACAAGACACTCATTTTGGAACAGAGGGAGTATTATATTTCTTTTTAATTTTTTAAGAGGTTAAAAAGTAAAACACGTAATCATGAAATTAAAACCACATATTACAAATACTGCGTGAAATATTGTATAACTTACTCTTATAGGCAATGCTAACAATTGATAGAAAGCTCAAACTTGAGATTTCAAAAGAAACAAACGAACCTCTTGTCTCAATGATTGATATGATAACTTATTGTACGCATTGGTACAGGAAATTTTGGTTTTTCCAAAGTCATATTTCAACAAGATATTTGTGCGAAATAACGTGCAATGAAGTAAATATCAAACAAACACAGTACAATATTTTCACAAATATTCAAGTGAACTTGAGAGCCCAACATGCAAATAAGTTGGTGTGGTGTTTGATGCACCAAAATCTGTATTTATTACTGTAGTTCCCATTTCCTGCTGTAATTGGGAAAGCCTAGGATGGGGAAGTAATGAAGATTTTAATAATTTCCTTTCTTTATTATTGATGATCAAATAGTAATTGCCTTCAAGCAACAAAATGTCTCAAAACTCACCAAACTATGGTTATTATTTATTTCTATGCAACTGAATTGAATGTAGTCATGAATTTACAAATTTACACCACTCGCCCCTATAAAAATTGACAAAAATATCCCCAAAAATATCTTGGTTTATCCAAAAATCATACAGATGATTATCTAATCTTTTGTTGAGACTGATGCACTCTCGAATTGAATTCGAAGGGCTAGCTGGATGAGGAAAAACAATCTGTAATATAATCATTGTAAGAAAAACACAATTTATACAAGAAAATATATTTTTATAATCATGTTGATATTATGGTGAGGTTTTGTGCAACTCAAAACATCTATAGATTCGTCATCCAGTTTATAACAGATAATACAAACCTGGAATATACGGAATTTACTGCTGAGGAAAAGCACGACCTAATTCCAAATAGAAGGGTTTCTGAATTGAGTTGCCATTGCATCAAGTAGGAATCTGACAAGGTCTTCTCTTTCAATGCCCTTCTCCTTCTTAAGTTCAAGATGTCGGACCTGTACATGTGGTTACTATATCATATACAGGGTGTTGAAATGGAGATAGAAAACAGTAAAAAACCAGTATTGTGAAGAACATAGCAAATACTTCAACTGAATCAGTTTTGGTCCATGAATCTTAATCAAAATGCTACTGGCTTTAAAGGAAGAGCTTCTAACTTTAATTTCATTACAAGGATACTGACTTTTGACGAAGAGTTTCTAAAAGGTATGCTCACATGGGATGGTGTTTCGGAAATAAATAGGGAGTCACTCTGAGCTCAAGCTGAGCTCCAAAGAAGAAGTGCCATAATAAGATATAGCAGTGTTTTAACTGCGATGGGAATATCTTTTCTCAGAGGAGAGGTTCTAGCAAATACCAATTTATCTCAATGATTCAGCTTGGATGGTCGAATGATTAGCTATGGAGGCTTGTTTATTAGCAGCCGCATGGAGCACCATCAGCATTTTGACCACCATTCTACTAAGTGCAATATATGCTACAATATTCTAAATTCTCACAAATGACTCCGTATTTTTCACATTGAAAATAGAATAGTGGAAATGTTACCTTGACGGAACCTGATTGAGATACACCTGTGTCTGTTATGATAACAAGGCATCTAATATCATGCTCATTTGCATATTCATACTGCTCTGTAAGGCTTGGATCAGGTAAAGGCACAAACTCAGCCTGATACAAATAGATATGAAATCAGCAAAAAGCAAATTAGGTCACTAAGCAACATGGAATCACATCTGACGTTTCAAAAAAAAAAAAAATCATTTCTCCAACCTTGATGTTCTCATCCCATAGCTCAGCAACTAGTTCCATCCGTTCTCTTAACAAACCTCCCCCTCCTCTCGAACAAACAAGAACACTGGTGCTAGATTCAATTCTGTAACAAAAGAAACATGAATGTGATAACTATTAAAAGTATAAGATAATTAATTAATTAAGCCTTGGACGATAATTGAAAATACTCAAGTAACAGGACACAAGAGAAAGGAGATTGCACCTGAAGGGTTTGAAATCCACTGGAGAAAGCTGTACTATTGTCTCTAGTGCTAGACTAGTCCCAACAGCACAAGGAGGGCTTGCTTTCTGGATAGAAGAAACAGACATAATTAACAGCCTCTGTATTAATGATATCTAATACTGCTAAAATATTTACTGTAATGTGGGCCTTTCACATTCAATCTTATAACTACTGGAAAGCCAGATAGTATATTTCTGGTCCTATATTGTATGATACAAAAGCAGAATTTTGAAAAAATAGTCTTAACAAGTGTGCCAGATGCACTAAGTTTTAAGTTTCAATTGTTGTCCACTCTGGATACTTTTCTTTGGAAATAGGAATGTCTCTGAAATTGAGTATTATTTAGCAAATTACTAGTCATTAGGCATTCAATCAATACCCCATCAAGCACGAATTTACACTCTCATAGCATTGACACTCATCTTGTTTGAAATCCGGTACTTCAACTAAAAATTTAGAAGCTAGACAAAAGACATCATAACTGGATGACTTACATGTTCAAGATTCCACATCCGGTGAAGCAAATAATCATAGCGACCCCCAGCAGCTAGCAAGGTGCCTTCAGTAAATGATCCTGGATTGCTCTCCTTTGTTAGGTAGATCTGGAAAAAGTATTTGCACCTTGGTTATAAACCACATGGGAAATTGAACCTCTTTGAGTACACAGAAGCTATCTCCATGAAACAAAACCCAAACTGGAAATCCAAGATTTTATGCTTTTACATCCCACAGAAAAACTATATATAAAGTAAGATAAATAATAAGAAAAAAGGAAATGTGTATTTGGGCGAATAATTTATGGTTCTCTTCAGTGAAAAAAATACTTAGTAATTATAAATTTCAGTTATTAAATTCTGTGATTACAAACTCTTCAATCTATTTACTTTACATATACATCTTATTCCATATTTATTTCCCCGCTGAGTTTGTGGGATACTGTCGTGTTAAGACTTCTGTCAAGTTTCCTATAATCCTATGAGTAGTTCAGTAACTGACATCATACTTATAAACATAAAAGGAATACAACTGAACCAATACCTGGAAAAACACATCTCTATGGTAATGCTCAACTGGTGCCATTAGTGCGTCAATGTAAATATGCTTTTCAATATTCCAAACTCTAAGGTAGCTAAAAAGGTCTGACAACTCATCAAGTGCTTTGCGCGTAGGTTTATCTGCACCAATATTGAAGCCAATGGAATCACCATTCATTTAGTCTATCAGAATAATCAACAATATGTATCATCCCAGCCGGCAGGGCCCCCCTCAGTCTAGCAAGAGCCTGATCTGCAGGTCCACAGAACCTTAATCCCACGGTCTGCAACCTATTCACAACAGCTTCTGCTAGATTAAGTTCCTGAGAGAGAGAGAGAGAGATTAATCACTCAAATCAAATCAATTAGCATCCACTCACTTTAACTATATATGATTTTCGTGCAATCTGTAAATTTTCATCTAACTTCAACGTTTGTTGTGCAACATACTAGTAACGTAGACACAATTAAGTCAGAAGAATATTTCCTTTTCCAAGACCTCCTTCACATCACAAAATATCAGAATGTATCCTCTGATTTCAGTGACAATAACCTCTCATATTTCTGGGGGTCTCAAAATGCTTATACCCTTCCATCAACCTAGCCTGTTTGAATGAGAATCTATTGATGACATGGTCCACTAGCTCTTTCATTCAAATTTCAAAACACCTTATTTTGACTAAGATTGTAACATTACACAGTGAACCTTGGTGCATTTGTAAGGTTGCCATTTGGCCTTTAGTTCACTGGTTCAAGTCAAAAAACAGCCTCTACAAAAGGAGTAAGGTTGCATACATTATGAACCTCACCAAACTTCACAATTGCAAGAGCCTCGGGCACTGGACCACCCCTTTTCACTAAGACTATAATATTATTCCAACATGCTTTGAAATTTCTCATACCTGTAAAAGCTGACGCCTTATCACTACCCATTTCGATTTTCGCTGAGAAGATTGAGGGCGCAATGATCCCATTATAGAGAGAAGCTACACTCAAATGAAAGCCTCTGTCAGGTGTGGATTTCATAAACATGTACATCTCATGTATACACTAGTATATATATACCTCTGCCACTTTCTGACGATGCTCTGCCTTAATCCCAATCCACGCCCATATGGCATCAAGCAGATCCCCATGATTTAAATGAACATCACACAAGTCTGAACGGAAAAACCCAGTGACAATGTCCAATGTCGCCTGCAAATTGGCCTCACATAAACATTGAATACAGAAAGGCAATATACCAACAGATACACCAAGCAACAATGTAGCTAAGAATCAGACTTTGCGGTAGAATGTAAGAATAGTAAGATTTGGGTCAAGTTTAAGTTTGATATCCACAGTCTTGCTACAGTTCTCTCCTAAAACTGCAGGAAAAGTATGCAGATAAAATCCCAAGTCTCCACACTCTCTAACAGTAATGTGCCTGAGAAGGAATTGTCGTGAAACATATACCACAAAATTACAGAACACTAGAACAGATATGTGGCATGTCAGCAACCAAGGAACACAACAAGGTTGAGGCAACCACATATATGCCTCAGTTGAATTCCAAAATGTTAGGCTCCAATGCATGTGAAATATTTTCATTAACAAAGTCTTATCAATCAAAGTAGGTATATGTAGCCACAACAATGAAAATACACTGGGCTACTGGCAATGGTCCTCAATTCATATATAAATCATAGTGACATTCATATACAAATTGTCAAAAGAGGTACTCAAAAAGTGAAAAGTAAAATATAAATTTGGCTGAGAAACATTGAGACAGTATTACCTTTTCAAGATTTCAACAAGAGAAACAATAAAAGACATTTCAAGAACTACATATGATGTTTTGGAATGGACAAGTACAGTTACAAGATCTAGATCGCTACATGTTCACAACAGAAATAAACAAATTATTTACCAAGCACGCCAATACTCATGGATGATGCAAGCAAGAGCCCCAACAATAAGTAAGTTTAAAAACCAAACAGAAATTTCAACATGTGGCCTATCAGGGACCTCTGAATCATCGTTCAGTCCATATTAATACTTGTCCTTAAGATCCTCTGGTAATTTATTACATATTTTCTGTGACTTCAATAACATCCAAGTACAAGCTGTATGGATGGTCAAGCACATATTCGCTCAATTACTTGGTCAAGGACAGGTTGCATTGGTATATGAAATTATTGAAAAATATCTTTTAACATCAGGGTGTTCAAATTCCGGTTTAGAGTGGATTTTTAGACCTAACCAAATCGAATTGCTCCAGGCCAAATGAATTCAGCCTGATTCATAATAATTATATTTGATTTGATTTGGTTCAGATTCTTTATTTGGTGCCAAATTGACTAATCTTTTTTTTTTAAAAAAATTTATGTTCCTAAGGAATTTATATCTTTCATATATATATTACATTGGGTTCAAAACGGTCTGGTCTTCGGTCCATGTCTGGGACCCATGAGGACCAATGCTGATTAATCATAAATCAATTGAGTTAATACTTCCCAAGGCTCGGTCCTTTTATGAATTATGATCATGATCCATTCTGAAGAGAAAATAGCATTGAGCATTTTCGGTGTCTATGCATTATCTTGGAACAAACATTGAGATTTCAGTTTCACAAAGATGGATGAATCATCACATATCAGAGTTCAGAGATATCGAAAATGGAATCTTCATATGCCGCGGCATAGGGGTGTGCGTTCGGCTATATGGTTCAATTATTAAAATGTTAACAACCAAATCAAAATTATCGATTATCTAATTTAACTAACCTAATCAAATCATTCAACTCTAATAACCTAACAGAACTGAACCGAATTATTTTGATTCAATTCGATTAGTAGGTCTGTTAGTTATGATAACATTAATTTTATTATGTAATACAAAATATCTAGTACGATACAAACATCATTTATGTCAAATATTGAAGAACAACAAACACTTGCACAAAACCAAACTTGTTATAAACACATGTATCAACATCACGTGTTACTATGTTTGTTGCACCACAAAAACTTAAAATCAAATATAATACATAATACACAAGTGATTTGAAAAAAAAAATACACACTTCAGGTATTGTTTGACCATAAAATAATTTCTATCATTTTCAATTATCAAAAGTTTCCATTGTTGTTCATATATCAATTACTTGTTTTTCATTATCATATTGTGTTATACAAAATCAGATGCTCAATATAAGAAATGATGTCAAACTATATATACTCTAACACGATTTGTTTAGTATAGTTTTTAATACATGACTTCATGTAGTCAATTGTATAAATGATTTTGACTACAATTAATTATAATACAGTAAAATAAAAATAATAATATTAATAACCATATTTTAAATATTAAAATTTTATAATATAATATAATTCAATTAGTTCAATTAGTGAATTGTACTAATCAGTAATCACAATCAAACGAAAGTTTAAAGTTAATCAAAATAACCAAAATAATCAAACCCAGTTTATTTTTCGATTTCAATTTGATTCTATTATCGATTATAACAAATAATGTACACCCTGGTGCTGAAGAGGGAATGCAGTTGCATCTTCAGAATGGCAAAGATTTCTTCCAATATATTCACCCTTTTATTGCTAAGATTATAACTTCCTTTCCAAGAAACTTAAGATCTATCAGAAAAGAAGAGCTATAACACACAAACGCGTGATTTTAATTGTATCTCTCTCTTCTTCTTTTTTTAATTTAGTCGGACATGTTGAGACACGTTAAGGAATGCAAATTGACAGACAATCCTGTGCAGATAATATATATTTTTAAATGTGGAAATTTAATAAGGGGTTAAATGATTTCTCTTCAAAACAAACCAACTAACTCTTTTCGGAAGAAACTAAACTAGTTAGTAATTGATTTTGAGATGCAAAAAAACTTAGGCATCCAGTTTAGAGAGAGAGATCAGTACCTTGATAACCTCTGCCTCTGTCAATGCTGATGCACCTCCAATAATGTCAAAATCACCCTATAGAAAATAAACACTGTTTCAGGAGGGCTTCAATCTTGACCATCAAGTTAATAAGCAAGCACCACTTGATCGGTTAGCATGTGCATTTCAAAACAAACAACATTTTTCAAGACAAGCCATTTTTGTAATGCCTACCTGAAGGTAACGATTTGGTGGTGAATGACCAATTGCTTTCCTGTAGACCCAGGATACTTCATATCGCTTGAATGAAGATTTCTACAACATAGAAAGATAGGAAACATATAACTTACCCCCCAATAATCTTTGTACAGATATTCAGCAATCCACAAATACAATAAGAATAAGAATATAAATAATTGTCCATGCAAAGCAGTTAATTAGTGAACAAGTGCTCAGAATTTTGAAAATGTCAGCACAAGATATAAAACTAACCATTCAATGGTGTAACAATATCCTGGAACTAAGTTCTAAATACATGTGTTCAACATAGCATACTTATGGCTCATAATCACAATTTGAGGCCTCACATCGTATTCACTATTGTTGCTTTAATAATTTATTGTCCAAAAGTATCATAGATTTTAGTATGTTTACATTCATACCTGATTAGCAACAACCCAATTGATGAACGCAGATCGCAACTCATGACAGAGTTCAAGCATATCTCCTCCAGAGGTCAACAGTTTGACAGTATTCCTTCACATGACAAACAGGAAACACCTAGTCAGCTAATATACTTGAGAATGATTTACCATCACCAAGACGTTTGATAAATGGACCTGTTAAATTGTTGACAATCATCCAATAAACGCATAGGAATAATTTCCAGATGCTTAGCACAGTGCTTCCTGAAAACTTCCCTTGCAACCTCGACAACATAATCACGGAGTTCAGTGTCTAAATCTGAGAGCTGGATTGACGAATTAGCATCAGTAGACAACCTTGAACTACCACCATGCTGATGATGTTTCGTGTTTAACGTATCATCATCAAAGATCGCATTTACAACTTTATCGTATATACTTGTATCCTCTGAAGTTTGCATTGTACGTAGAAAATCTGAAAATTCAAAGGGAAAACATGTAGTCAGGTTAATCAATGGATTGTTCAATGCATGAACTCCTGGATAAAACTTAAGCCCAAACATGTTTGGATATATATAACAAATATGTCAAACAAAATACAACACTTAGATATTTGTCTCCTAAATCCACCTAATAAGCAAAATGCTGTGGTTTAGCTCATAAATGAGATGAGATACAGCTTGATCAGATCTTTGATGCCCTAATCAAAAGTGCTGTTTACAACCATCTCTCCATAAGCTTTTATGAAATCATGTCTGACTTACATATTAAAAATAAAAATAAAAACATTGCAACTTTTTTATTTTTTTTCCCTCCATTTCATGACCTAAGATATTGTTTATTTTTAATCTAGTAAAATGAATTTCTTTTAGGTTGCATATGGGAACTTGGATTTGATTTGAAATGTTATATTTCAAATACAAATACAATGTTTAAGAAATTATAAAATTTCAAATGATCAGATAAAAGTTGTCATATGAACTCCCTTGTTATAGGCATGTTTTGATTGTTATTGGATTTGGCTCAAATCTAAATCCAAATTCTTTGAGTATCCAAACACTTCATTTGGCTCAAATCCAGCATTTCAAATGAAATGTTGGTTCCCAAACATACCATAAGGACAAGTAAATATCCATGACTGCATTTATCCATTTAAATAATATAACATGACTTACTATCTAACAGCTCAAATTCCATTCGTGGAGGAAATGCATGCTGCAATAATTCTGTGGCAGAAGGACGATCAGATGGACTTGGAGACATTAAGCGCTTCAATAGGGATGCCTGTTCTGGAAAATCAGCAACCCAAGCAGGAGGAAGTTGACCTTTTTGTTTCAAATCAGATAGAACAATGTGTCTCTCCATTGCCGTCCCAAACGGATGCCAAAGCTCGAAAAAGACAACTCCTAAGCTATACATGTCGGCCTGAATGTAGGTCCAATATATGTCATGTTACTCATGTATATAATTTCTTAAGAGAATGAGTTATATGACAACAGAACTGCAGCAGATTTAGTTATTGGATCCATAAAAGTATAGATGAAAACTACAACCTGATATATACCTTTTCGTCAATCTTTGGCCATCCTTGTTCAATTTCAGGAGCAGTATAAAAATAGGTACCAACTTGGCCTGTCCCATCAATTGAAACTCCAGTTGTATCTGTTGGAAAACTGGCTTCCTGATCATACTGTTCCAATTTCAAGAACTTAGCTGATATGAAGAGAGAGAAAACGAAGAATGAGAATGAGAATTTTGGGATTATAATTTTCTTTGACAGACAGAATTTTGTAAATATGCAAGCAACACATTGTCTTAAAATTAAGTAATAGAACTTCTGGAACTTGGAAGAACTAAGAAAAGAAGGAAGCACATATTTTCATTCGCTTGATCTAATTGCTAGGCCCAAGTGGATCTAGAGACAAGACCATACTAGTTTGAGAAGGCTGGGAACTTCCCTAAGTCCAAGTTTATTATTAGTAAATTATAAGACTTCCGTGTTCCAAATGCAAGTTTTAAAATAAAACTAAGCGAGCAAGCATGGATAGGCTAATCCGCGTTACACAGCAAATTACCTGATACCAATATGCAAAGTGCAATCCTGAACTATTGAGTCCAACAGGGGAGGTTTAAATCAAAGTTCAAAACCAAAAGACTTTGTGTGCAAAACTGATGTAAGTTCGGGATTTTTCCAGTAGTAAATGTTTGGAAGACATTTTCATAGATGTTTTTCATCTCCATATCCAGTTATATCACCTCCATTTGCTAAAGAGAGATTAAAATTTTGATATATCACAACTGGCATAGAACAAGCATATATAGCTCATAATTGTACAGTAAAGTATGATCAGATCGTACGATATGGATCTTACCCAGACCAAAATCCCCAATTTTAACATCATTGCGAGCATCAAAGAAGATGTTGCTTGGAGTTAAATCCCTATGGATAATCCCTTGACCATGTATGTGAGCCAAGCCTTCTACGATTTGACGGAAAAAATGCCAAGCAAATTCTTCATCAAAATGGTATGATTCGAAAACTTGACGGAGTGTCCTTTAAAAGGAAAAAAAAGTTACAAAAAGGAGGAAAGAATATAATACAGGTTTTACAGATTTAGTAAAGTTAATCGAAGAAAGAATAAAGCAGCACTATTGCCTAAGAGTAATGAAAGAAAGTAGCAAATTGTTTTCAATAGGACTGCGTTCCAAAATAGTCACCTTAGTATCCATTTTATGACAAATTGTTCCTCAATTTGATTGCTGTTTCAATTTAGTCCTCTTAATATCCACTTTTGTTTCAAAATGGTCCCTTCAGCATTCATTTTGTTCCTAAACGGTCACCATGTAATGTGTCTAATTGGGGATCGATATGGCATGAAGATGATACTAAGGGGACTAAATTGGAACAAAAACCAAATTTGAGACCAATCTAGCACAAAATGGGTACTAAGGGGACCATTTTGGAACATTGTTCTTTTCAATATGACATATGATAGTAAATTCCATGCAGCATTTTGCACTGGAATCACATTTCTATTACTCGAGGAGAAACGAAAGCGATATAATATTCAGAAACCAAGGCTGGAAAATATACTATTTAGAGAGAGAAAAGAGAACAGGAAAACATACAAGAAAAGGTCAACAGAAAAATAATTTTTACCTTGGGCAGTATTCCATTTGAATATATAGATATGTTGATTCAAGTTTATTATCCTGACCAACTACATCTACAGAGCTAGTTCCCTTGTGGCTGAAAGTAGAGCTCCCAGCAGTTATTGACCCCCAAGTGTCACCTTGAGAACCAGCAACTCCTGTTTCAAACCATGCCTGAAATTTTTTATAGGAATATTATGCTGCAGAAACTATATAAAACATATCTTAAAATTGCACCTGAAGAAAACGATAGGCACAGAGCTAAACACTGCATCATAGTCATGGTAAATAAGCTTTTACCTGATAGTAACGGACAACATGCTGATGCTGCAAACGGGAGAGCGTAGCTACTTCCCTAAATGCCTCAACATATATAACACAATCAAATTCAAAAATAGTATAAATGAAATTTGTGGGAAAGAAAATGCAACAGACAAGTAAGATAGAATATAAAAGCAGCAAACGATCCAAAGAAAATATTAATTTATAGAGAATCCATAGACACGTACAAAAACAAGAACAGCATAAAGCCAAAAACCAACTCCTACTCCTACTAGTGGACTGCCATTGTACTCTTTTTTTTTTATCAGCAAGCGTAACAACCGACGCTCGACCCTGAGACATCAAGAGAAGCAAGCACCTTAAACCACTTGCCCCGTTGATGGTTGTGACCATTTTACTTAATAAAATATACTCCGTCCCAAATTGAGAGGCTCGTTTCTCTTGAATTTTTGTACCAAAATGCGCGTACTCTTTTCTTTTTAGGAAGTTAATTATGCATGAATTACCAATAATATCACTATAATAAGTTAGTAAAATCCCTTTAATTTGTTACAACGCATGCACATGGGATACAAGGAGAAATGTCCAACACTAACTAACTTCTTAATTTTCCCCAAAAAGGAACACAAGACACTCATTCTAAGACGGATGAAGTATAATAAAAAATTTGGTATGAACCAATTCTTTTACAGCTGAAGGAACCAAGATAGCAATAGTAACAAGAAAGACGCATAAGATGAGAACGGACATGAAGAGAAAATTATTCCTGGCAAACCACATGATATTTGAAATTTTGAATTCATTCATTGCTACCCAATGAGGACAAAAACGGCAATTGGTACCAGAAAACAATATTAAACATGCCTCTCTTACATAATTGACTTCCAAAAATCTATCACAGTTATAATAAAAGAAAACCCGCCATTTTTGGGGAAATGGCTTTGTTGTTGTTATCCCATAAAAGAAACTTACCTCAGTATTCGGTCATTCATGGGTAAGCTTTTGTCCTTGAGACGGATTTTTTTGACTGCATACTGTCTTCCATCCAGTTTATTTTTACACAAGACAACATAACCAAACCCACCATGACCTGTGTCCATTAATAAAAAACTTGAAACAGGGCACGAAATCAAGAAAATTAATTGCTAATTGATATACACATGAAATGAAATTATTCTAAAAAATACTTAAGATATCTCCAAAGAAAGTTATACCAAAGAACTGTGGTAAGAACAATGCCAAACATTGTATTGCACAAGCAAACAACATACAGAAAACAAGCATTCTCGTAAAACCTATCTAGGGAACTATTCATTGCACAAAAAAAAAACTAGTTGTAACATGTTTTCAATAAACTTAAAATTGGAGCTTATTCAAAATATTCAAGTATCATTACTATCTAATACAAATATTCTCAAAACATACTGTTGTTATAAGTACAACTTCACATTGATATTAATAAATCTAATCATTACAGAGAGCTCAATCATCAATACAGAATATAGGAAAGTGAGATCTTAACAAGGACAAGATCTTTTCAATAATCATCAACGTCATTATCAAAGTGAAAATATTAACACTATATACACATAAATGTACATGTTTTTGTGTCTGATCTACAAACTAAAGAGTTATGACTTATGAGAAGCAGTAGACAAAGGTTAAACATTTAGAAATGACATACAAAGAGGATGGTACAACAAGAACAATACATTACATTATACAAAATTCATAAATAAATAAAAAAAGGTTGGGCAAGTAGGTAAGCTTCTGCAGAACAATTTGCAACAAACTTTGCAGCAAGAAAGCTATTATCACAAGTCACAACAATAAGCAGCTTTGCATGTCATCAACGATTGTACTACACTATGGCAAAATTTCCGAGTTAGTTTATCCAAAGACAATTTATCTTGGGTACACAAATCCCCTCTTAGGATAAAATAAAGTACCATCTTTAGTAAGATCCACTATTTCAAGTAAATCTGTAAATTGCAATATTCAATTCTCCATGATTAATTGTATTAGTGCCATAAAAATGTGAAGCTCATTCTTCTCCCAATCAATGGAAAGCCTTTGCACATTTGCACTGCCTCAATCAATCACAAGAAAGTAGTTGGAACTGTACATATAATTTTTTCTAGAAAAGGGAAAGGAACTCCCATCGAGAGTAAGTGTAATACCAAGGGATTGTAACTCCTCAAAGTCATTCAGATAACGAGAGCTGGGTGTACTTGGCCCTCCAAAATCCGAGGCAGGTTTCCAAAATTGAGATATTTTGGATGAAACCTGAAAAAAAACATATAATAATTAACATTTAGAATCCAAAATTTGATCTAAGCTTGTAGTAAAGGAAGAAAAATAAACTAGAAAAATTACCAACCATTTGTTGCCGAAAAACATTATCAAAGGTTTTGTCAAAAAGTGAAGATGGTTTGGAAGCTAAATCCCGCACCCACTCTGAAAAGATCTGAACCAAAGTCATTGGTAAGCATAAAAAATTGGTCAGGAACTACATGAAGAAATGTTCTCCATCAAGCTAAACGAATTATATAACATACGCCCAGATTGTACAGTTCTGTGGCTATTTGTGGCAATGCAGCAGAAAATGGTCCTTTGGAAGCACATGCAAGGCGGAGCAGATGGGCCTGAGGTAAGAGAAAGTAACATACAGCACAAATTCAAAACTAATTCGTACCTGTTATGAAAACATTGTGTGTGTGTGACTGTGAGTGAAAGAGAGAGATAGAGAGAGAGTTACCATCATCAAATCTCTTTCAACAGTTTGAGATGCTTGGTCATCACCCAAGGAAGCAGAAGATGGTGACTCAGTTGACAAACTTCGAAAATCAACATCATAGTCTTCTGTTGTGTGTTCCTCAAAAAAATTATCCTGAATATTCCAATACAATATAAGCCACAAAATCATAATAATATGGACCAAACCAGAGGGCAAGATATTCTTTAAGAGCTACCAAATAAGGTTTGATAAGACAATATTGTATCCAATGTATACTCCTGCAGTTCAGTTCATTGGTGCGTATTGGCACCCTTTCCACCTCTCCCCCCATTAAGCAATGAAAAAAATTGTTTGAGCTCTTCTATGACTGAATGGAAGCCCCATAATACATGTGAGATTTACAGATAGAATGAGCCCAACGAAAAATGCCTACAGAATACGGAGTCAATGAAGCCAAACAAAGTGGAACAGACATAATTACTCCAGAGGCAACGAAAACAGATAAGTGTGAGGATTCAGAATTCCAGATGATCACAAGCCATGGAAACTTCATCCATCAAAAGCAAAAATGTACCACGACAAATTCAAAGGCCAAAACTATTCAGTCTAATTGTTGGTCACGACTCACGAAACTACCTTCTCGTCCTTCTAGCAGATTAAACAAAAGTTGGCAATAACAACCACAAAATCAAGAGGAAAAGGAAACCGTAGGAATGTAGGAATCACTCAAAACACTTTAGGAAACCGTACTACCTCCATTACTTTTGATCACCTTCTCATATAACTTTATAATTACCAAGTTCCTGGTTAGGTAACATACTTTTATCATCCTTCACATGATGAAAAGGAGTATGCAATCTAATGGACAGTTGAGAAGGTGACGAGAATGTAATTCTTATGCGTACAAGTTTCAGTACCAATTCTGTAAGCTATAGTAATCCATGCACTTCACGTTTTCACAAACACCAAAATCCATTGAAAATCATAATGCATGTACGTTGGCTAAATATTCTTCTATTTTAATTCTTTTTTTCCTATCGGTGATTAATATTTCGAATCCATATGGCAACATATAACAAAAGCATACAAAATTAAGAAAAATAATAATTACCATCTGAAAGAAAGGTATTAGATACGAAACAGAAAAGCATCATAATAGTGTAGCAATAAATTTAATGTCAAAATCATTGTGAGGAGATATGTATTGGGAAAAAGTTTCTGAATTAATCATCCAAACATTGGCATCAAATCAAACAATGCCCATGTACTTACCCCTTCATTATTATTCTTGATGTCATTTCCTTCAAATTCATCCACTAAAGATCTGCTTGAATTAGATGTAGATAAGCTCTTACAGTCATCTCCACTCTCTTCTTCAAGGGTATCTAATTTGGCAGTGGAAGGAAGTAATGGACCTCGCCTTGCATCTTGCATAGCCAAAGGCTTTGCATTATCATCAAGTTTCTTCTCATGAACCTTATGTCCAAGTTTTGAACCATCAAATGTATGGGACCGTACAGAGTTTATCCCACTACTTTCCTCCATTCCAAGGCCCCAATGCCAAGACTCTCCAGAACCACAGAAGAGGTCTATGAATCCATAAACAAAAGGACCCCTAGAGGGGCATGTCTTGTTACTTGAAATTGTTGTGTCTATGAACAGTGGACCACTGCTATCTGAATTTGAGCACAATACCTTCCAACATACAGGATAAAACAAACAGTTACTCATCAAATGACATCCAGAAAGTAGTAAAACATTGACATTTGAAAAGAAATTGAGTGGAATTCCAAATGCTACATCTGTGTCAAAAGGCATGATATATAAACAAGCCAAGAAACATATGTTGATCTACAAGTGCTTTGCACTTTAAGAAATATATAATAGCAGATGATGATGAATTCTCAATACGACTTCAAACAAAAAGAAAGGTAATATATTGCTCAAGAAACAAAACTAAAAAGCAGAAGAAAATAGTTGGTTACATTCTAACTGTCGAGTGAGTGGAAGGATATTTGATAAAATCTATTGGCAAGCAAACTAGATTGAGTGACCAAGCTTACAGATTCATGTGATTGATCCATTGGTACAATTTCAGAGAGGAACTCCTGTGCAGCTTCCACCATATTGAAGATCATTACCCTCCCTTCTCGGGCATTAGCATTTGCCTGTTACAAAACAGTATTTATAATAGAAGACAATAGTATCATCCCAAACAGTTAATTGTTAGTATTGATGGCTTTCTTAAATAATAGTAACAAACAAGTATTGTTAAGTAGTGACCTTAGGTAACCAAGATGTCTAAAGTGTTTTTTATCACTCTTGAAATCCTAGATCCCAAATTTCAAGGTTAGACTGTTAATGCATGTCAGCAGAAACTCTCTACCTTGCTAAGCTACACGAGACTCCAGCTATACGTCTACAGGTCTGGCCCACTACATAAGATGACTCCAATCATTTAACATATCTTAAATTCCAACGAAACAAATCATTAAAACTGCTACTGCTATATGTAAAAAAAAATAAAAAAAATAAAAAAAAATCTATACTGAGTACTAATAAGATACCACCCTATCCCTTCAAATATGTTTATCTGTCCAAATCCATGTAGCTCTACAAATCAGGTTGAAGACCGTGTAATTCTCTGTAGTTAATAACACTGAACTAAAGATGTAGTATACTAGGAACTACTTGGCATAAGTGAGACAGCATGATTATTAGATCATCATTAATTCATCATTGTCAAACTAAGTGCAAATAGCCACATCATACCTGGTCATGAAGGAGAGAGAGAAGGTTATCAGCATCAGTTTTTGACAGCCCTTTCTCTGGAGTTATCTGCAGCTTTGGGCACTTGTAAGGATACCCTGGTAAGCATCTAATAAACAACCAAAACAAAAATAACCATTATAAGGGATGTGCATCAACAACTGATGAAAAATAGCTGGTCACATCCTCACTAACCTGACAAAAAGAAGGGCAGAAACATCTACATCATCATAACCCATATCCTTTGAGTGAGGCCTGTTCAAGACCCAAAAAACAGTTAATTAGAAACTATGGCTCATCGATGAGCTTTGGTTACCGTGCATGATTGCGGTTATATTTCCTAGATAACAGCAATAAAATAACAAATACCTGATCTTGACAATGATTTGAGGAGTTGATCCAGAAACTACTTTGCAGTCTTCTTCAAATATGGCACAACTAAACACCACATGAAAATAGAAGGAAAGCTTGATGATTACAAAAATGGACATCAAAACACAAAACTGATATATAAATATCATGTAAGTCGTGTATGTCATGAAGCAGATTTAGTGACTCTATTAACAATGTGACATCAAACAATAACACAGTTATGATAGAGGTCGCCTAAGTTAGAGGTTTTTTTCATTGGGTCTCTCTAAATACCAACCAACCAATTACATTAGATAAGTAGAATGAACCTCCACAATCCTCCGTATCAATTAAACAGAAAGCAGCACATCAAATGCATATGAAGCAGTTCAAGTATATCCAATTTCAAATTAATTCATATAACTGAACTTCCAGCCAACATTGGGTAATCCATTTTTGTTTTCACACTATACTGAATTGAAGTACAACCTAATTCAATTCAGATGTCTAGTTTACGTACAAAATTGTGCAACCATTCGGTTTTCAGACTTCATGATCCAAATATCCTCATTCTAACTGTAAATCACAAAAATATATAAAAAAAAAAT
>JAYMSZ010000718.1:0-17633 GCA_036897665.1 Pelargonium citronellum
TCTAAGCCTCCCACTTCGCTCCGGAGCATGGATTCAATGCACTAACACCTGAAAATCACAAACATAAAGTACTGCAAATCATCCAAACTTATAAAATTTGCTCTTTGAGCCGTAAATCCAAGAGTAAAAGCGAGATTTAATCCATATGTCAACACAAGCGAGAATTGAGCAAATGGTGCAATGTGTGTGCTAACAAGTGAGTAAAACAGGTGATAGATGATGTAAATAGGACATAAGAGGCATGATAAGTGTGATGTAAACTCACACTATCAATTTTCCATTACCCACACTCCATCTCGAATTTCTAAGGATGAAATCTTTGCCCATATTGAGGTTCTTCCACACCCACGAGGAATTTTGCGGGACTTTAGCTCTCCACAGGCTGTTATCAACTCCGTATTTTGGAATTTAAACATTTAAAAAGAAGGCTGTCATGAGCTGAATCCACTCTCCAAAACTGACCCGCTAGGAGACTGACATTAAAGCTATTAATATCTTTCAGCCCAACTCCTCCAGCACCTTTGGGAAGTCTCAACTTCTCCTTCAATACCCATCTAACATAGCGAGAGTTAGGATCTTTTTCCCACCAAAAACCCGAAATGATTCTCGACAACCATTTGTTGAAGTAAGTAGGCATTTTGAAGATATTCATGACATAGAGAAGTATAGCATTGAGAGTGGACTTGATCAAAGTCAGTCTACCATAGCATTCTCTACCTTCTCCCTGATGTGGTCAAAAAGCTCATTCCTGGTAAGATTCCCCAAACTGGGGATTCCGAGATATTTCCCGGGTTTACGGACACGAGCCATTAGGAGGATACTTGTAAAAATTATGATGAAAGGTCTTGGGATGTTAGGACTAAAATACAACTCTGATTTCTTTAGGTTGATACTTTAACCCGAGACCACCTCATAATGACGAAGAGTATCCCTTAGAAATTTGCATATATCGAGAGTAGGGGAGAAGAAAATGAACAGGTCATCAGCGAAAAGCAAGTGATTTATACTTGGACTTGATCTAGCAATATTGATCCTCGGCAACCTCTTTCAGTCTAAACCTAGCTCTAAAGACCTTGAGAGACTTTCCGCACACAAGAGGAAGAGATGAGGGGAGAGGGGGTCACCTTGTCTCAGGCCTTGTGCAGGCTTGAACCAGTCTGAGTATGATCCATTAATTGCAACACAAAAGGAGACAGACGACACACATTGATGAATGATGTTCCTCCACTTTAAAGAAAAATCTTGCCTCTCCATAACTTTGAGAAGGAAATCCCATCTAACACGGTCATAGGCCTTACTAACATCCATTTTAAGCGTTGCCTTATAAGTCTTTCCCTTAGTGATGCGTTTAATACAGTGGATGAGCTCATTAGCTAAAATGATATAATCCTGAATCCTTCTTCCCGGCACAAATCCATTTTGGAAAGGCGAGATAAGGGATGAAATAACCCCCTAGGCGGTTGGCGAGGGTTTTGGAGATAATTTTGTATAAGACATTAAACATACTTATCAGACGAAAATCAACGGGGGTTTGGGGAGAATCTATTTTAGGAATTAGAGAAAGAAGGGTTTTATTGATGGACTTAAGGATCCAGCCTCCATTTAGAAAAGAGAGGGCTGCACTGGGAATGGAATCACCAATGATATGCCAATACTTTTGGTAAAAGGAGGCCGAGAATCCATCAGGACCCGGGGCTTTGTTAGCTCCAAGCTGAAAAGTCGCCTTTTTAATCTCAGCCGCTACAAAGGGACGATCCAGGTTATCTTTTTGCTCCTCTGTAAGCTTTCTAGAAATGAAACTCACCCACTCCTCCATCTTGTCTTCACGTTCCGGATGGCTGCTGCTTGGGCCAGCAAATAAGGCTCAAAATGATTCACCACTTGATTTTTAACTTCTTCATGCCCAAAGACCCACTTGGAATCCTTATCTTGCATAGCTTCTATTTTATTTATAGAGAATCTTTTAGAAGCTACAAGATGGAAGTACTGGGTGTTTCTGTCACCTTGGATATTGAACTTAATTTTAGCACGTTGACGCCATTTATCAGCATCTCTATCTAGGATGAAAGTCAATTCTTCTTAAGGGTTGAGGATTTTAGAAACAGCTTCGCCATCAACCTCGTCCTGACCTAGAGATGCCTGGATGCTACCCAACTCTTTAAGAATAGACTCTTTATTGGTTTTCCTAGAGTTGAGGCCTCTATTCCAATTCAGTAAAAACTTGGATGTAATCGCAAGTCTAACCTAAATACGAAAGAGAGAAGATCCAGAAACTGGGGCGCTCCAACCGTCTTGGACAATTTGAGAGCATTCCGGATAAGCAATCCAAAAAATTTCAAATCTAAATTGTTTATTTTTCTTGATGACATGAGAGGAATTAAGAATTAGAAGGGAATGGTCAGAGACAGCCACCGAGAGAGCCCAAACTGCGACATTTGGAAAGCGAGTGCACCAATTTCCATTGGCAAAGGCTCTATCCAGGTTCTCAAAAATTGCGTCATGGTCTTTCCTCCTATTAAACCAGGAAAATTCGGGTCTCTGCTTTCTAAGCTCCATAAAACCACAGCTGTTGAGAAAACTCTTAAAAGTTGAAGCCCCCGCCATCTTGGACGCATTGCAGACAATTTTGTCTCCAGGTCTATAGACTTGAAGGCATGGTTACAGGAAGGAAACTTCTAAGATTTCTCCATACTTCTTCTCTCTTGGAGACTATGGGATGACCATAGATTCCTCCCAAATCCAATTAAAACCATCCGCCTCAACTATGGTCAACAAGCTAAAATGATTTCCTATGATGATGGGTCTAACGTTGCTACCAGTTCTTACCCCAACCCAAGTACCCCCTCCCAAGCTGACACAATTAGTGGCCCACATACTCATACAGTTCAGGATTCCTAATTTAAACTTAGCATCTTCAACTTTACATTTTGTCTCAAACAAGAAAATAATGTCCGGGTTGAATTTCTGGACCAGGTCTTTAATATAATGAACGTGTAGGGGTAGACCCAAACCCCTACAGTTCCAACTTAGGACAATCATGGTTGCTGCGGAGACTGTTGAGGGACAACCTCCATAGAATCCTCAGGCGAGCAGATATTAAGGTTTGACAAGCAATCAAGGAACTCAATTTTGTAAGCAAGTACTTTTCTTCTGATAGCAGCGACTGGCTCAGGATCACCATAACTCATAAAGTCTAAATCATCTGACAAATTGAAGGTTTTCAGTGGTACCTCTGAGTCTGTATCGCTCTCCAAAGCTTAGTCATCCTCCAATTCAGCAATCAACTTGGCCTTCTTACTGGGGCCCAAAGAGGAGAGGTCTGATCTAGCTCTCTTGCATGTCCCAATCCCAGTCTCAAAGTCACCCTCACCATCACTTTTTCCAGACTGGAAACTGGGTTGAAGCTCAGACGAAGCAGCGCTTCCAAAATGATGGACCACCTGAGCTCCTCCTGCATATACTTCTCCAATTCCTCAACTTAATTTTTCAAACTTTCTTCCATCCTGCTGCGCTCACAATCCTTCTTCTTTTTGGGCCTAGGGCCAATTTTTGACTTAATAGTGGCCGGATAGAGGCATCTGGACAAGGATATGAATATGGTGAGGTAAGACTCTTGGGAATTAGATCCATTAGGCAACTGAACTCTCTCTTCCAAGTTTCTGAGCCAGGGAAAAATGGGAACTGATTTCCCTAGAGTACCAGGATTAACTCATGATCCTTCTCCAAACGGAATGGGGACTATGAAATTGAAAAATTCTAGACCCCCAGATGACGAGGATTTGGAACCAGACTTTTCTTCTTCCCCCTCCAATTCTTTAGCCACTTATTTTCCTTTTATAGTCACCGATTCTAAAAGAGGACATTCCAAAGTCTGATCCACTACCATGTTAGCTCTCAGAGGAACCGGGGCAAAAACTGTCTGGGCGTTGAAGGGAGGATGATGAGTTAGAGAGGGAGGAAAGTTGAGGTTAAGACAATCTGGTCTGATTTGGATGGCCAATTCTTGATTAAGCAACTCAGCAGGGTTGACCCGACCCACAGTAGTTCCGTACTCTGAGATTAAAAACTAAACCTGATCCACACCCGACTCGTGGACTCCACCCAACTCTATCTCTTGATCCACAATCTGGAGAAGCCCTGCATGTATACCATTTGTCCTTATCCCTTCATCAGTCCCCATACAGAAAAAATCACCACGCGCTCCATCTTCACGCGTCATCGTAATATCTGGAAACACTTCCTCGCCCTGATTTAACTTCAGCGCCGAGTTCGACCAGAAGACCTGAAGTCACTATTATCCATTTGCATGTCATTGAAGAGATCTTCTACACCTTCCTTAACTCCATTGAAATTGACTGAATTTGACTTCTGAAAGCCCATTGCATGATGAAGATCCATTCCTTGAACCTGCATTACTTGGTTGAGTTCACACAGATCACCATCATCCCCAGAAAGAACCGATGACCCCTCCAGCTCCGGATCCGGCATTTGGCCCACAAATTCAGGAGAGCTAGGTTGATGTTCACCACATTGTTCTTCCAAGACCTCCCATTCTTCATGGCTCTCATCTCCTTAGAAAACATCCTCACATTTGGCTCGAAAACTGCACTTAGGTTTGATGGACCACCATATGGCACTTCTATTCTTTACGCCAATCTCGCTTCCACTTCGTGAATGGCCATAGAGCACCTCCTTTTCGAATGACCCACCATACCACATCTGAAACATATCTTAAAAATCCTTTCAAACTTGAATTGAAGCCATGTGCTACAGAGCATATCAATTTTTAAGAAAACCCTAGGGATCAAAGGTTCGTCAAGGTTCACTAGAACTCGAACTCGCAAAAAACTCCAAGCTCCTTCTCTATCTAAGGATTTGACAACTTCCACCACCGGACCTAGCAGCAGACAAATGAACTCGGCTAAATTTGGATTCATGAAAGCAAAGGGAACACCATGGATTTTGGATCCAGATGGGGGAAATAACAGGCCCCAAATGGAAAGGATTGGTTGTCATGTTGATGGGGTTCACCACAAGCAATGCGCCAACCACGTTCTATGGCCCATTATTGAGGATGAAACCGGCATCACGTGAGTCCTCAAAGGTAATAAAATATTTTCTCTCACTGATGCTTTGTACTTGGAAGTTTCCCACTAGATTCTAATGACCATGAAGAAGAGAATCCAACAAAGAGTGTGAAAAGGACTTTCGGTCAACAAGAAAAGCCAAAATGGACCTTTGAAGAATGGGAATATTCTCATTAATCACATGAGAAGGACAGAGAATCTCCCACCCTTTTCTCGCAGTAAAGATACTGTCATTACTCACGTGATCCAGCCCAACCATATTGGACACACTACACCAACAAAGCATGCAAAGCTGACCCAGAAACAGGACTCAAAACAGAATCAGAAAATGAGAAACTAAGAACAAGTAAAGACGAAGATGACGACTGAAGAAGAACTGAGGACACTCAAAAGGATACAGAGATCCAACCCAGAAGACACTAAACACACTACTGAGCTATGATTAAAGGAAGCAATGGTTACACTTTTTGGGTAATGAAAGGCTAACCAATCATAAAAGGTTGAGTCTATTCTTAGGTTAGGAGATCCGAACATGCAACTAAGCAATGATGAAGCATATATTCTACATTCAACTTACTGTAGCATGCAAGCTCACTTCCCACATACCCCACAAGGCTCTCTTAGAGAGAAATTTTCATTTTATTCTTATCTGTTTTGGTACTACTCTTCCCTACTTTTTTTATCAACATTTCAATTTATTTCGAGGAAAGCTAAAGTGATGTCAGTAAGTGCTGGATATTTACTCATGTATTCTTGTTGAACATTGAGAGATATAACAAAACTTCAAAGAATAAAAGACCTACCACAATATTTATAAACAAGCTACAAAAACAAATAAAAGTGTTAAAATACAATTTAAAACATAATAAAATGAGGTAAATTAATCTCCTAGTAATGAACATACTCTCACAAACTAATGTATATTAGATGCGGAGATGACAACAAGACGTCTCTAAAAAGAAGGTACAATACGAGCCAAATCTATTTGGAGACTCGTTATGACATATTAAGCAATAACGCTTGAATAATATGAGAGCCTAATCCAAAAGACTAGCATATGAAGAGAGAAAATCCGTAGACTTATGACACTTTCGACGGCCACCCCTCTATTCAGAAACTGATGTAGTGGGAGGGGTGCGGGATAGTTGTCTCAACTAAAAAATCTTCTTTTAAATATGTCTTGTCTTCTTAGTAAAATTTATATTATCCATATTATAATTTTAAACCAAATTTTACAAGAATTTTGATTTTTGTTTGAATAATCAGTTAAAATTTTCATTAAGTAATTACTTAGTTTCTTCATAACAAAATCTCTATGTCCGTCTCTGCTTCCACATAAACCGATTTTCGGAGAATTAACCGATAAAACAACATAAACAGTTCGAGAGCCCAACCATAAAGAAAAATACTATATAAGAAGCTCATTTGACATACAAATGCTTCTCATGCGATCCCAAAGCAACATGTGATCGTAGGATAATGATAGATTCGAGCACACATTGATATTCATATATTCGAGCGGTGGCATATGCTGCATATTACCATGTTCCAATTGCATGCCAACCGAACAAATTTATCTCATCAAATCACCTTCACAATCATGCATGCACATATATCTTCATTGTACCACAAAATTAAATTAGTGTTTGTAATTAATTGATCAGTAATGTCACCTTATATAAAGAAAAAGAAAAGAAAGAATACTAGTTGAACAAATGGGTAGGCTTGGAATAAATCCAGTAATATTCTTGAATTCAAGTTGCTGACGTCATCACTCAATTCTCATAAGTATATATAAGGAGCTAGCTACTATTTTGGATCATCAACCTCACATTGCTACCTGTTTCTCATCAATTTCTAGCTACAATATAGAGGCTGTTTGCAGATCAAATGGAACTCAGTTTGAGTGCTTGCTCTTTGGTATGTTCTTTGAAACTCAGTGTCTTTGAGTCTGTTTTTAACTGTGTCGATTTCGTTTTTCTAAAGCGGTTACGTGAATTGAGTTGCTCATGCTTTGGCAGCACACTCGGTTCTCTGGTCGGGCTTAGGTCTGTAATTGAATCAAATGTATCGACTCAATACTTTTTTACTCGGTTAGAATTCAGGTTGAGCTCAACTCAGTAAAAATTAGTAAATTCAAGTTTGACTAAAGATTGACTCAGTAAAAATAGCCAACTTCGAGCTCAACTCGGCTAGTTGACAATTTATCATAAATTTAAATTCACTAAACTGTAAAATGAAATTATTAGTTCACGGCAATGAGCAAATGAACAACTTTTCTTTTAACCTCATGCATGTCAAAATCAAATGGCGAGTTCATTGTGCTTCAGAAAACTTGGCTCGTTTATTAAACAAACCTAAATCCAAATCCCGAGTTCGGCTCAAGATTGATTATAACTCAAGCGAAACGCTAAAGGCTCGACCCGTTTACATCTCGCTCGCATGATAATTAGGCTGTTATTTTATTGAGAAGAAATAAAAAAGATTTTGGGCTCAATAAGTTATGTAAATATGTGTTCTTGTAGCTAATACATGGGTACATTTCCTCAGATTTGGATGATACTCTGTACCCAATGAGCTCAGGTATCAACTCAGCTTGCCGCAAGAATATAGAAGGTATCAGCTCAATGAAACACTTGTAGCTATAGATCCATGAATATATATTACTATACTAATAATGAAGATGATAAAATCAAGTGCAGAGTTCATGTTGCAATACTTGCACATAGAAGAAAGTGAAGTGCCTGGGATGTGTTTGGATCTGTACAAAAAACACGGAACAACAATGGCGGGTTTAAAGGTAAAACGATATAGATTTCATGCTTCCGATAACAATGATGCATAAGTTAATCATTGACTAATATGAAACTAAAACGAGTTTCAGGCTCTTGGTTACGAATTTGACAACGATGAATTCCACGATTATGTTCATGGAAGATTACCTTATGACGCCTTGCAGCCTGATCCGGCGTTGAGGAACCTTCTACTTTCTATGCCACAGCGCAAAATAGTGAGTTTCAATCCGAAAGTTAAGAAATTAAAGCAAAATAGCATTAATATATTAAGATGCATAGTTGGTTTTTGCTATCAGATTTTCACAAATGCAGACACAGCACATGCAACCAGAGTACTCAACAGGTTGGGCCTAGAAGATTGTTTTGAAGGAGTCATATGTTTCGAGACTCTCAACCCTAACACCGAAAAAACAGATCATGAACTCGATCGACTCGATCCTACTTACCCGATTAGTTGCTGCTACAACTCGCAGAGCATTCTCTGTAAACCCTCTGTGGAAGCCATTGAAGCCGCTATCAGGATTGCGAATGTTGACCCCAAGAAAACAGTAAACATTGCAACTCTATCACAACAAGCAAACTAAGTAGTTTCTAATTTAAGATGGCGATTTATTTTCTTCTTTTACTTTATGCAGATCTTCTTCGATGACAGTACTCGAAACATTGCCAGTGGAAAAGCTGTTGGGCTTCATACTGTAATTGTAAGCTCTAACTTAACTCTTACAGTACTCACACACAAACAAGTCACGAAAATTCACAACGAAATGCATTTGATAAATGATACAAAACACTATGCGATGGTAGGTAGGAAGCTCAAAACTAGTAGATGGAGCTGATCATGCTTTGAGTAGCATCCACAATATCAAAGAAGCTATACCTGAAATTTGGGAAACTGCAGGAGAACAGCCTGAACTAGTGATTCAGTCCGCTGCAGTTGAAACCATCGTTCATGCATAGGCTTTTCTTTGCTCTAATACATGTTTACGCCAACCCCTTAAGCACAAATCCCGGTCTTGAAGGGAGGTTCTACTTATATGATGCAATCTTTTATGTTCATGTACCGAAATAAATCAAGCACTAGTCTTTATGTTCAGCTGGGTTGTACAACTAAGTTCTAACAAAACATGAGAAAACAAACTTCAATATTCTCAACAATGTCCCAAGGATCAATTTATATTTTTGCTGTAACTTGCATGCACAAGGGAAAAAGCCAATAAAATGACGAGAAGTGGGATTGCTAATTACCTACACAGGCTTTGCATGCACACGCATCATGTAAAGAACTTGCGCATGTTATCACCGTAATAATAAATTCATCATCTCCAGAAGACAAGCTACAAAATTTTCTCAGTTGATATTCCAAAATTCACACTTAAACCACCCAAAAAGATGTATTTTCTTGTTCGGTTTTCCTTTTCAAGATATAACTGAATTTACCGAACTAATTCTAAAGCTCTTCCAAGAATTGTGATAGTAATAAAGCAAAATAGGATCAACCTGGTAGAAAACGGCAACCCATATAGGATGATTCGGCAGAGAAATCAGCTCTCTGTAGGTAGTTCTCCGCAATTAACAATTCTGCATGGCTGTCGAGGGACATCTGTCCTGCTCGTTTCTTGGGATTCAAGCTTCCGCACAACGTCCATTCCATCAATAACATGTCCGAACACAACATGGCGATTGTCTAACCATGGTGTCTACAAAATACAAATAAGAACATTATTTTTAAGAGGGCTAGAGCATTAACTTAACACAACATGATTAGGCTTACAAAACTATTTCATCATGTACTCGTTAATAATCAACAATCTGAAAATTGCATACAGAACATTTCCTAAATTTTGAGCACTCCATCCTAGTTTTTGGAGAATACTGTAGAATATTTTTTCAATATATATAGTAGAAGAGGTGGCGGCTGCCCTAAATGAGAATAAAAGGTCGAAGGGCCTATCTTACCTTTACTGTGCTAATGAAAAACTGACTCCCATTGGTATCAGGACCCTTATTGGCCATGCTCAACACTCCAGGTCCAACATGCTTCACTGCAAATGGAGACCTCAAAAAATCAGTTCCAAAAAAGCCATTCAGTTCAAATGCTCCAAAGACATTAGTTGATATTTCCCAAAATATGATTACAAATCATAACGCAAGTTACTTTTAGTAACACTCCATAATGAGATCATGATACTTTATCCAGGAACTAGCAAGCACATACATGCAAAGCTTTCATCTTCAAAGCTAGAACCATAGATACTCTTTCCTCCAGTTCCCTGAAGGCAGAGAATATCACTATTATCGGTTCAGGAATATAAATTTTGTATCAAACAAAGTGAATAATTATACTCCCAACCTCCCACACACACAGAGAGAGAGAGAGAGAGAGAGAGAACCCACATTTCCATTAGTGAAATCCCCTCCCTGGATCATGAAATCTTTAATAATCCGGTGAAAAGAGCATCCTCTGTAACCATAACCTTTCTCTCCTGCAAAAAGATTCTTCAAATGATCAATATGCACTGCCGTACCATCTAATTCAAAAATGATAGTAAGAAAGCCTTCAATTGTGGGAAGACCATGTGAGCTAACCTGTGCACAGAGCGCGGAAATTCTCAACAGTTTTTGGAACAAGATTGCCATAGAGACCCATTACAATCCTGCCTACAGGTTTACCCCCAATTTCTATATCAAAGAAGCACGTAGTTGTAACTTTTTCTTGCAGCTCTATATCCTAAAATATAATAAAAATCATGTAAGATACAGAACCAAATTAACCAGGCATCAGCAGCAAAAAGGGACCAAACACAAATTAATCATACGTAGGCTGTAGTTCGTGTACTATACAAATCAAGGTGATCGAATGGATGAGAAACCCACATTGTTCATTGAGTTCATGCACACCATTCTAGGATATTTCACTGATAAACTCGTGGGGTTGCAAGATTTTGCTTCTCGGCGCAATCTTGAATATGGATTTTGGGAGTGACCTGGATACATATTGTTTGTAATAGTAGCAGACAACATAAACTGTGGCTTCGGCCTGCGCATGCTGAAACCAAGTTGGCTATAGCCATCCTGAGAAGCAAGCTGCAGTGATCAAGTGGAAAAAGAAATGAACCATTATTCCATTAAGTTTAACATCTACTGATGCAATTGAGCTTAAGTGTAATGGAGTATTTAGATAATTAAGTAATGTAACATAAAATTTGTTAAACTTGATCCAACCCCAAAACTTAAGCTAATAGGTGGAGGACGTGTATATCAAGTGGCGACGGACTTCACATTCTTTCAATGTGATATATAGCCGGATAATGCAAAAGACCCTGCACGTGGACCAAAAAGACCCTGCACGTGGACCAATAAGGGAGGGAACAAAGACGAGTCACTAGGCTCAAACAGAACCAATTCTGATACCATGTTAAACTTATCAAACCAAAAGCTTAAGTTAATAGGTGGAGGGCTCAACGTGAATATCAAGCGGCGAAGGACATCACATTCTTTCAAATGTGTGATACATTAACAAAATTAAATTCAAATAGTGTTACTGTTAGTGGGCAAAACTCAAAAAGCAAAACCTTTTTGTGTAGCCCTGCTATTATCTCTGCCTTGCAGTGAAAGCAACAGCAAAAGATTTGAGTAGAACAAAGTACAAAAAAAATGGAAAATTTAACCAACATGAGCTAGTGAGGTTATGAAAAACAGAAAAAGTAACCGTTATCACAAATCACAGCAACAATACAAGAGCTGAGAATGATGAAACCCTAAAAAGACTAATTAACTCACCTGGAGAAGAGAGCGAGGACCAGAAGAGCTGTAATTGCAATGACCCATTTGCAAAACAGACACAGAACCAGAACAAGAAGAAGCCATGGGAGTGGTGAAGCTTACAGTGTCTCTATCTCTTTCTCTAGGAGAATCCGCACAAGTAGCAAAATCCAAATAAAACGGCGTCGTATCGTCGAATACCATCCCATCCACAGATCATAACCAGATGGATGATAACAGAAAACGAACGGATTTGATCGGATCCTGAGAGAAAGTACCAATTCTGCTTCGTACTCCGTAGTAGTACAGTATAAAGCAGAAATGCTTGGTGGAAGTTGGATTCAAGGTGTTGAATTGTTGAAGAACACAACGATGAGCGTCTTTGCAGTCTCTGATCCATTTCTCATTCTGAAGAATTCATCATCAACAACTACAAAATTGATTAGATTCGTAAATCCTTGCTCTTCCTCAACCTCAAATAGGGCCTTCAGAGCTTCTCCGAAGCTCCTTCGCTCACAGTTCCAGTTCAGGCACAATTCATGGAGTTCATGTTGTTATAAAGCCGATTCAAATGCATCATCATCGGGCGGTTCTGGTGGTGATGATGATGATTTCGAAGATGAAGACTCCGATACCTACGATGGTGATGATGTATTCATTGAAATCGAGAAGCTTACTAGGAACTCCCGAAGGATTCAATCCAAAGTTGCTATCGATGCTAGTCTTGAAACTGTCTGGAATATTCTGACCGATTACGAAAGACTGGCGGATTTCTTTCCCGGTCTCGCCGTCAGCCAATTGCTTGAGAAGAGACCTAATTTTGCTCGTCTCTACCAGGTACATATCTCTTCTTCTGTATCATTTTTGGGATTTGTATCTCTGCATGATTGACTTTAAACCTTCAAACATGGATTTCGAGTGTTGAACATAGGCATTGCGATGCTATCTGAACATGTATGATTGAGCTGAGGCATTTCTCGTTTGCTCCGGTTGATGATGTTGATCGTTATGATTGATTCTAAGCCTTCAAAAATGAAATTCAAGTGTTAAACATAGGAATTGCTATGCTATCTGAACCTGCAGCAAATATAATTATCTTCCTGAATATGACTGACTGAGGCATTTCTTGCAGTCTCCTGTTGATGATGTTACTTGTTTTGATTGATCTTAAGCCTTCAAAAATGAAATTCAAGTGTTAAACATAGGCATTGCTATGCTATCTGAACCTGTAGTAAATATAATTATCCTCCTGAATATGACTGAGCTGAGGCATTTTTAGTTGGCTTCTGCTGATGATGTTACTTGTTATGATTGATTTTAAGCCTTCAAAAATGAAATTCAAGTGTTAAACATAGGAATTGCCATGGTATTTGAAAATGTAGTAGATATAATTATCCTCCTGAATATGACTGAGCTGAGGCATTTTTAGTTGGCTCCTGTTGATGATGTCGCTTGTTATGATTGATTTTAAGCCTTCAAAAATGAAATTCAAGTGTTAGAACCCATAGTATATATAATTATCCTCCTGAATATGACTGAACTGAGGCAATTTTAGTTGGCTCCTGTTGATGATGTTGCTTGTTATGATTGCTTTTAAGCCTTAAAAGATGAAATTCAAGTGTTAAACATAGGCATTGCTACGCTATCTGAACCTGTAGTGAATATAGTTATCCTCCTGAATATGACTGAGATGAGGCATTTCTTGTTGGCTCCTGTTGATGATATGGTGTTACTTGTTTTCAATAGATTGGAGAGCAGGACTTGGCATTTGGGCTGAAATTTAGTGCTAAAGGAATTGTGGATTGTTATGAAAAGGATCTACAGACTCTTCCTTCTGGAAGGAAACGCCACATTGAGTTTAACATGGTTGAAGGTGATTTTCAAATCTTTCAAGGAAAATGGTCTATTGAACAGGTGATAGCTATACTTCATTCTTTCATGTTCTCTAATTTGTCATTCACTGCTACCTTTAACTGTTGTCAGTTGTCCCGGTAAATAATATGATTATGTTGGAACAGAACCAGTAATTTTTCTAGATTCAAAGGGTTGATGTTGAACCACCATAGATTTATAGAATGGTTAAGGAGTTCCTATGGCTTTCTGTTACTCATTATGTTGCATCTCCAAGTTCAGAATCATCACCAGTTTTTGGCATATGTAAACTTGAAAGTTGAAATAGATTAGGCATTTGATGGAAATCATTCAAAAATTATGTGAAAATAGAATTCACTTAGGTTACATTTGAATTATTGGATTTGATTTGAATTTTAGAATTTCAATTCTAGAATTTAAGTATTGGAAGTCAAATATAAATCTAATGTTTGAATAACTATGAGATTTCAAATGTTAGGGTTAGGTCTTTCATTTGAAATTTCTCGGCATGCTTTGTATTGTATTAGATTAATCCAAAAAAATTGGTCATCCAAATATTGGATTTGACTCAATCTAGAATTTTAAGGGAATCCCAGGAAATTCTTTGTGTGTGGAGCAAGAATAAGATTTTGCTATTTTCTTCCCTCCAAAGAAAATGGGAATCACATTACTAAATGATTATATTCACATAAACGTGAGAGCATATTGTATGCAAGTAGACGCAAAAAAGGGGAATAACATTCTCATTTCCATTTTTTTTTATTCCCTTTCTCTTCAACATAAATACAAACGCTACCTTGATTTATTCAACTGAACTGATGCTTTAAGAGTACACTGTGTGTCTTATTGATCTTGCAGATTATATGGCTTTCCATTATCTTCGTTGAGAAAAGCTAAAATAGGCAAAGACAACATAAGCTATTTGGAAGAGATTGTTAACTTTTTTGCATGCGTATTAATGAAGCATAAAGACCTTATATAGACTTACAATAAGCAAATTCTAGCTTAAAAAGATGGAACAAGAGGACAACATGGTCAACTCATAACACCATTCCCAGCATGCTAATGTGTTGTCAACTAAGATTACCTTTAACTCACTAGTACTATACTCCTATAAACCAGGGACCAAATAACCCACTAATCATTACTCCACAAATTTTAGATACTTCTCAACACTTCTCCTAGCTTCAAAACTTGTAATACACATCAATCAATTTGAATTATTCATGCTAGAGATGGGAGTTACAAATTTTGAAACAAAGGGAAGCTTTGAGCAGTGCTCTAAAATTTGTGGAGTAGTGATTTGTGGGTTATCTGGTTCTTATTTATTATTAGTAGCGAGTTACTAGTATTCGTATTTGATAGCATGTTAGGAATGGTGTTGTTAATGGACCATGTTTTCCACTTGTTCCATTTGTAGACAACAAAGAACGTCAACTCCTACAAAAGAATTCAATGCTCATAGGACAACAAACATCAGCATGCACCAACTCAAAATGAAGACTATGTTCAAGTCTCAAGAGCTGTGTATAATGGCTGTCTTGAAACATCACTCTTCAATAAGCTAAACCAGTGAAACAAGTTTCTTCCATGCTATCTTTTGTCTTTACATGCTTGGTACAATGGTACTATTTAGATTCTGTGAATTTAGAAAGTAAGGGGTTGTGCTGAAATTTGCTGTGCATATATAAACCTTAATACTTCTATTACATGATGGGTGTTGCAGTTTGATAGAGGTAGTGGTAAAAGCAGTGATTCAGCACTAAGCCAAAACAGTCAATCAACTCTTTCATATACGGTTAATGTGGAGCCAAAATTATGGTTACCCGTGGGTCTAGTTGAAGGCAGACTTTGCAAGGAGATAAAAACAAACCTATTATGTATCCGAAGAGAAGCACAGAAAGCAAATAACAGCACTCTCTCTACATGCTCGTGAATGTCATTAACCTCTGGCATTATAATTTCAGTAAGTTCCTCGATCATTCAAGTTATACTTTATCACTAACTAAACGCGATAATATCAATATGTGTTGCATATAATGTATCTGATCTGTTTCAATTTTCAAGAGTCAGTTGGGAAGGTGGAAACAATCCCAAAGTTTTGATGCACATATATATAGAGAGAAAAAGAATCTTAGTCAAAGAGTTAAAGGCTGAAACTCAATCAAGCCAATTAGGAGATGTTGCCTCACAATTTGACACTCATACCGCCCTAATGAATTTGTGGGCGAAGAGCGCCCTCCTTGTTCCGTTTTCTTTATGCCTTGGCTGAGTCTCAGCCAATAACTCTTTGACTCGTACTCCTCTCTCTCTCTCTCTCTCTCTCTAGGTTTGTTGAACTAAGGCAGCATATTGTGCAGTTGAGATGGATGGAGGGTGGTGATGCACCGCAAATTGAAAATATGGAGTGACCGTGAAGTGCCTGACCGACCATTCACTCAAACGGATTCTTTCTATTATAATTGTGGGGTACACTAACATGTTGAATGGCTATCTAACAATACCATTAACATGAAATGCATTCCCTAATGATCTAATATAGTATTTTATAGAGAACACACAGCAAGTTTTCAAGACTTGAAACCTTGTGTGGCATGTAAATTGAACAAGTAATTTGATTTAACTTGTTTGCCCGAAACCAGGGGTGTACTTTTAGTTTTGGCAAGTGAGTTGCACGTGAATTATCAATAATACTTGTAAGATAAGTCGGCGAGAATCATCAATCACTTGTGTTTTGTTGTATAAAAAACACGAGCGAACTAATAAAATTTTGAAAGGTGTATGGAGTAATAGTTTGTTTTTTTTTTTTGAATTAGAGTAATAGTTTGTTTTAAATTTAGACAAAGATTTGAATGGATGCAGTGTGGAAATCAAATTAGAGTTTGGGGATAAATTTAGTCGTTAGTTGTGCGTTTGTTTCATTCCTTCCGTTCACTTAAATAAGCTTATTTGGAGTGGAGATGCCCACTATATTAACTTTATTTAATTAATAGTATGTTATTTGTGAGTAGAAAATGTATGTCGACAAGTGTCCCCACAGCTCGGGAACAACACTTATGTCATGTATTGAGAATTAGAAAACAAATGAATAAGGTTTTGATGAGTAAGAGGTTGTTTGATAAAGTTCCAAGGGAAAAAGAAATAAAAGAAAAAAGTTGGGAAGCATTCAAAAAAAAAGATAGATGTGATAATTTAGATTTTGAATAAAATATTCTCCGATTTGGATTGATATAAACACTAATCTGAATTCGATTAACAAGAGTTCAGATCATATTTTAGTGTAAAATGTATTATCCAGTCTGATATGACCTATACTTTTATTTGAAAATTTTGGCATGATTTAGAAATGAGTCGGATTGAATTTCGGATATGCTTGTACGTTTGGGGTTCCTAATTATAGAAATGAGCAAGAGTCAAGAGAGGTGAAAGACGTATCTCAATAAATCTGAGAAAAATTAATTCGATTTAGATTTCTTTTGTATAGGCTTGGTTGAGCTAAAACTAATAAAGTGATGACACAACGTTAAAGTTTTTTCATCCGTCTCAATGAATTTGTGAAACAGAACACCATTAAATTCCACAACTGTGGATAAATCTTTTTGAAAGAATCTATTTTGTAAATCTTCAAAATGACAGAAAAATGAAGTAAATCAACTAAACTAGCCATTCACAATTTTTAAGTGGGGATGGGCTAATTGTGAGAAATTTCAAAATGCATGGATTAAGAGTAATTTTTAGAAGTGGAGTGGGTGGTTCTGCAAATATTAAAACAAAACAAAACAAAATCATTGTATTATTAAATGAAAATGGCACAGTTGAGACATTGGATTTGAAAATAAAAGAGCATAATATAGATAGGGAAGTCAAAATAGGGATGTGGATGGTGTGGACCCCACAAAGGGCACTCATACAAAAATTCATTGATGAGCATCATGACGATGATGCCTAGCGTTGAACTTTTTATTTCTATTATTTATGAACTCCATTACCTCCAAACCAACACAACACACCACACCAACACCATCAATCATTAAAGAGGTGATTGTCTTATATTGCTAAAAGAAAAGGGAAAATTACACATACCACCCCTCAACTATACACCTTTTACACCTGGTTA
>JAYMSZ010000719.1:0-17628 GCA_036897665.1 Pelargonium citronellum
ATAAGTAAACTATCAAGATTTGGAATGAGATTTATATCTGCCCTGCTAATGAATCTTATCAAACAGAAAAGCAGGAGACAAACCTAACATACACATTTACAGAGAATATGGAGAGCAAAAGCAGAAAAGAAAGGTTAAAATTAACTCACAGAACAACAAAGCACATTTATACATAAAATATGAAGCGAGGAAGAAACAGTAAGAACATTCACTTTAATTTGTAGAACAGAGAAGTGCATGTACCAAGAAATTCAAGAGCAGAAGCAGGAAGGTTCATTATCACATGATCAAAATGCTCCCATGGCTTTGCATTGGCCAATTCTGAGCTCTTAATCCTTTTACTGCTCCCTTTTTTCTGACCAGTTACAGAAATATCAGCACCCTCACCATTTCCATTTTCTGCAGAGTAAAATGCTGGAGGTTACATTACAATGTTTGAATTAATTGTATATCCATCTAAGTCCAGGATTCAAAAAGCTGAAAATTTTCCACACATAAAATAGTATATAACTACTGGGCCGCTGTAGACTGTAGTGATGACCAGATGCCAGTTTAACTCTGGTGCTTACCAATTACCTCACCTCCATTGCAACTATCTGAAGGTCTTTTCACTGAAGTTAAACAACCATCTCCATTTCTACATGATTCTTGTAAGCCCTCCAGATTACTTGCTGGGCGACTGGGTATTTCTTTTACTTCATCTGGTGAGAAAAGTAGATTTATGAATATATATTCAGGTTAGAACTATGGATAGGGTGTATGCTATCATTTCCTACCGTTTGGAATATGAACTCTGAATACTGATTACAACTGGGCAAGTAAATAGATAAAGATAGAGAATTCAAATTATTTGATAGAAAGGGAAGATTTTATAAGTATGATAACAACTGAATAGAATTATGGATGTTACAGTTATACTATGAATACTTATATCATTACATTAATCATTTGTCACAAGTCCGTAGGGTAGAATATGTAGTTCATGATACTATTACCTGTCACTTCCACGTTTTTTGGCATCAAATCCTCCTCGACTTGCACGCTACCATTCTCAGTCTTTGACCGGAACATCAGATTTTGAATTAGTTTCACAAGCTGGTACTACCATCAATTGAGACATAAATTTCCTAGCATCCATATTATATCCACAAACACGATCATCAACCTTGTTAATCTCTGCATTGATCTTCAAATAATGAATGCTATAAGGATTTAAATCATTCGCATAGACTAAGCATCCTTTCTGTGCTGCTGGAATAGCAAAAGGCCCAATACCAGCAAACATGTCACAAATAATATCCCCTGGCCGGAACTGAGAAACCAACCGTATGTGTTCATGTTCCAATCTTGAATTCCAATAAACAAGACTGTAATCAAGTTTGAATGTTGCCCCGTATTGCTTCACTTCTGTAACCATATCATTTTTTCCAGCTAAAACTTCAAACTGTGGAACACGGAACTCATTTGTAATTGTTCCAACTTTGTTAACCACAGTTTGAATTCTTGGATAATTTTTCTGCAAACATCAGTAAATTATACTCAAAACGTGTTGTAACAAACGACAGCAAGACGCTACAAATAAATGGAATTGTATGCTCAACTCAAAGGTTGCCACCACAAGAAAGAAAAATGAGAACTGTAAGTAATAGCTTCCAGACAGCAAAAGTTTGGAGAAATTAGATATTGATAGGATTTAAAGTTGCAGTAATGGGAGCTTAAAAAAGGAGTACTAAATTAGATATATATGATGGATACATAACATTGACCAAGGGTGAATCAATGATGATTAAAAGAGAGATAACCTGGCCTAATACTAGCACAGAAGAGCAACGAAAAAGAAATAGCTAGTGTTTTAGCTGAGGTTATAGTGACTGACACGCGAGATGCAAGATTTGTAAAGTAGGGTGTGAAAATTTCAAGTAATGTACATAGTGATGTATAAAGTAACTCAGCTATATAAGATGACCTGGAACAAAGCAAACTGCGGATGAAGACAAATTAAGAAAATGATTATTATGGTACATACAAAACCATATACAAGAAAGACTAAAGAGAATAAAATGTCTAGAATAAAAGACATTGTGCATATTATATATATCATTACATCAGATAGCATTCAACGAAATTTCATTTAAATTAAATAAACGATGAAGTGAAAAGCAACGGTGGATAAAAGATGAAAACATACATCATAAATGACCTTTGCAATAACATCCTTATACGGAATTAGGTCATCGTTTATATTCAAATGGGCAACATGACCTGCATAAGGGTAACAATAAATGTTTATTCCCCATTAGTATAATATCTTGTAATGAATAAGCCAAATAAAATAGTAACAATGAGTAAGAATCTGACAAACTCTCTATTATGATTACTTTTGACAAAAAGAGAGAGGAAATGAACAGCAAAAAGTAAAGGTGATTAACATAGATTAAATACTTAACTATTGTTTCAAAAGACGAAGGTACCTCCACTCCAGATGGAAGTATCTGCTTGAGCACATGATCTGAAAGCAAAATACCAGATGAGATAGTAATTTGTCAGTAAAAGAAATACACTTCCCACGCCTCAAACATAATTGTTTGTACATAAATGCAGCTTTTGAAATAGTCCTAACCATTTGCACCTTCCCATCCCACAATGGTCATTTTGAGAGATAAACTTAAGGAGAATAAATAAAGGAATGTTTCCATACTCGTATATATAATGTCTTCCTCTAGTTCATGTTCATAGGTGTGGAAAAAGTTAAGAGCCTTCAAAAGATGGTTGGTGCTGAAAAGTGATAAATTTAATGATAAGACTCCTTATTGATGAAAAAAAAACTTGAGGATGGATAAAACGGATGACATGAAACTCATTACGAGAAAAAAGAAAACCTTATGCATACTGCAATAGTCTATGGACATGGACAAAGGGTTTGCATACTGATCTGACACACATGTCAAAATAGTTAAATATGGCATAACTATAATCTTTACCATTCAATTTATCCATTATGAACTTTAATAAGGAAAAAAAAGCATGGCCCTAGATAACAAACTATAAGAACAGCACATTGAAATGAAAGAGAGTTTTATAAGTTTGATTTCAAGAACTATGGGCCAATCTTTAAGGTAAAAGTAACCACTGACCCATGCCAAAGAGATGATATGACTATAAAAAAAAATTGAAAGATTCACTGAAAGGAAGATGCAAGTACCTGCACTCCAATAGGAATATCCAAGAGTTAATGAGTAGGGAACCACTTCAATCTTGCACAATTTCTTCAGTTCATCAAGCGTTTGATCTGGAACATCAGATAAATCTGCCCCACTCCCAAAGTACACACACAGAGATGAGCAACTATTCAGCAAAAAAGCAATCTTATTTACTAAACAATACATATCCTACACACATATCTGGCTCATTTAGATTGTATTGCCAGAAACACAGCAGATTAGGAAATGATAAATTTAACAAATGTGAATGTCGAATGCAAGGTGTGCTTAACAAATCATACCAAAAGAATTTATACACGACACGAAAGAATTTGACATCTGGACATTTTAAGGCTATCAAAAATGCAAGTGGTCAGGTACAAACACAGTGAGAACTACGCCATTGTGGAGTTCCAGAGCATATATACCCCAAATTACTTGGGTTACAATGTAAACATATTGCATAATGGTCCTCAAACCAATTCACAAACATAACAATGTATTTTCAATCTGTAACATCAGTGTCTTAAACAGAAACAATTACCAGGATTTTGAATCTTTTCAGATAATATCATGTAGCGGTTCTTTTCACAAGTTGGATCCTCAGTAATAGGTTTAATACGGGGCTTGTCAAGCAGGTATCTGCAAATACAACGCAAAAAAGAAGATCAAAATCACTGATTTTTATTACGAGAAACTAGTGTAAAAGTAGAGAAAAATGAATAGAAACAGACCCATTGAGTAAGCGAGTTGCGGTTTTGCAAAGCTCGCGGGGGATTCGAAGTGCCAGCAACTCCAATTTCACGTCAAACTTGCTTTCGTCTAAATCCATCGCACTTCTCTCCTGAGTAGCTATATCTAAGATTTTTCTAAACTAAGAATTAGAAGAAAATAAGCAACTATTGTGACTGTGAGCTTGCAAAACAGATAAGAGAAAAAATAATGTGGTTTTCACTTACACTAGGGTTTGGTTTTCTCTGTGTACAGCAATGGCGGACACAGAACAGAAGTGACAAGACAGGAGTTAGAAAGTGCAAACGGCGTCGTATAAAGAGAACCGCATAACTGGGCTTTAAGTATCTAAATCCTCCAGTTTGGGCCTAGCCCAATTAGCCAATCTCAAAGCTTACCTGTTCCCTGGAGGAGATGGTAATATTTTTGCGGGCTTGGACAAAAATGAGTTTGGGCTGGATAGTTAATGCAGCCCACACCAACAAGCCCGACTTCATTTCATTTTTTTCTAAATAAACACAAGAACGGGCTAACCGTTAGGCTCATGCAACATGGAATTTTAACTAGGTTCCACCAACTTGATCGGGTTTGACCCTTTTATTGGGTTAGGCACTACAAGAAATTTCATTTTCCGCGACAATACATTTCGTCACTCAAACTCATATCTTGTCGCCGAAAGTTAGTAATTGTAGTCACCAAAGGTATTGTCACGAAAAGTCTCCAAGTGCATGACGAACAATGGTTTGTCACGGAACCACAACTTTGTGCGACAAAAAAGCGGTCGCCGAAAGCATTAAAACCCAAGTTTTCATCATTATTGAGTTTTTATCTATGTCAGCCCAATCATTATTTCTAAGCACAATTCCTTGTGTATTCGTTAGCAACTTATTTTTGGGGTGAGATTTGTGGGTAGAGTTTAAAGTGACGCTCTCTTTGGAAAAGTGAGAAACATTGTTACTTCGAATATAATGTCTTATTGTTGATTAAAAAAAATAAGTTATTTTTTGTTGTCACCAACAATAAAAAAATTTGTAGTGAGTTAAGAACATTTTCGGTAACTTTGGCAGGGTACCGGTTCAACCAGGTCGGCTAGTCTATTTTTAACCCATCGTGTCAATCAAATGGTGATGACTAGTTTTATTTAGAACGAACATAAAAAAGTTTGTAAACTTTGTTGCGTATTAGAACCTCCTTTGGATGCCTTCAGTCGGTAGGAGTTATAATAAATATCTGTAAGGCTTAGGCTCTCTTGTAAGCAATAACTACATAATACGGGAGGGTTATACCTTAAGCTCCTATACTATTAAATACAAGCTAGAACTATCTATGTATACTCTTATTCCATTACTTAGCATCCTTTCCGGTTGATGCGAAACTAAACAATAAATGAATGATAGTACAAATACCTTCCTTCCACTCGGTTTTGTGCATGTGCATTGGTCACACATATATATCAACATTAAGTGGCCAATAATTGATAGAGAGTGCACGAGGACAAAGAAAAGACCAAGTTTCATAGATGGAAGGAAACATAGTACAATCTCCCATGTAAAAACCCAAATTGTACATACATTCTAGAAACCGCCTTTTCTAGGGATTTCCAATGCCTAAACCATTCAAAACCCTATATATAAAAAACAAACATTCTCCAAATCATAATTTTTTATAAACATTGTGACAATGCAGGCGCCGCCATTGCCCCAAGTTGATTTCATTAATAAACAATAAAAAATGATTTATTATTTACAACGAACAGCCCAAGCAATCGTGTGCGTCCGAATTTCAGGCCCCAATATTTGACCGTTGAGAATCATGAGCTGAAAACCCCCAAATCACCACAGCAATTCCAGAATCCGTGTGCTTGCGTTTCTGGCTCGAACCTAAGACTCAAGAGAAGCAATCTGATTTCCAATTGTTGTATTGTCTTGTGATTCGCATCGAAAATGAGTATCGGAATTGGAAGATGATTGATTGATCAATCTTTGACGGCAGCGTCGTGTTCTTGCCAGCAGAGGAGCATGGAGATGCAGCGGCCGATGACGTAGAATCTGGTTTTTTGCTGCTTCACCATTTGCAGGCACCGGTGCCGGACGGTGGTGGTCCGGCGACGGTGGCACTTGCCGGAGTGAGAGATCATGTATGGAACAGACATGTGATTTGATGTGAATTTTGGATTGGGTGGATACTTTTTTGTTTTTTGTTTTCTGGAGAGAAATAAACGAGACTGTGTGGGTTGGGACGAATTGGGTGGAGATTTATAGGGTCGATAAGCTTAGACTGCGTGTGGTCCCTACCCCTTTCTGATATATGTCCAGTCATCATTTCTACAGCTTGGAATTATGACATCATTGCTCCTCTCACTCTCTCTCTTTTATTCGAGCAATATTATGTCGATTAATAAGACATGACACATCGTTCATTTCATTAATGACTTGACATACTCACAATGTATTGTACATTATATTTTATAAATTTGGCGCTCCGCGCTAAAAATTAATGAAAATGTGATATCATATATGTCGAAATATTATTCGTTAAATTTTAAACATATATCTTATAAATTGCTATTTATATTTGTATGATTAATTTAGTACAAAATTTGTGACATTAAGTATTTTTCTTTTAATTTTTGTCTCTGGTAGTTTCAAGACTATTATTTATTTTATAAAAATAAACAATATTTTAGTTATGTTGGAGCATACTTTTTTAAGAAAACTTCATATTCTTATTAAAATTTATAATGAATTTATTATTAATTCAATTAATTATATCGATATATGTGAAAGAGATAGAGGCCCACCTATTAGTATTAAACACAAAATACAAATACCTAGAAATATTTTTAAGAAAGGATAATCATTAACAACACATCCTATGTACTATAGACATTGTTCATAGTATAGTCAACCCTCAACAGTGTTTCAATTAAAGTGGTTTCTGTTTTAGCGTTTTAGCCGAATTTATAGTTTTATTTATTTATTTAAGAAAGTCATTTATTAAAACTTAACACACCAAATCAGCAGTTAACTATTTTCTAAGATAGGGATGGAGGCATCAAAGCCGAACCATTCTTTTAAAGCTCGACAAAAAATTTGATGACCTAAGTAAATAGTGAATCACCAAATTCGCATAGAAAAAAAGGAGTCTCAGCCATGAAATATTGGCTGAGACTCTCAGCTAATTAATATTGGTCAATTAGGTAATGTCACGTCAGCTATTTACACTCATACCCGCGTCAATGAATTTTTGGGCGCGGAGCGCCCCGCCCGGATCCGATTTCTTTGTGTCTAGGCTGAGATTCCTCAAACTCATTCACATATATATTAACTATACTAAAATATAGAGAATTGAGAAAACAAATCTAATATATTTCTAATAATCAGACCAAAGATACTAGAGTTCTCTTCTCGGGTATGCAAAGCACCAACAACTTCAAGAGCGTCTAATTCAACAATTGTGACATCTCAACCATGATCTGCTACCCAGCTCAAAGCCTCTCAAATGGTAATAGCTTCCACCACCCAAGGATCTCTACAAGGCTACAACCAAGCCATCTGAACGCCCTCCGCCCCAACATCTTCCATTGTTGTTCTTGACTATCAAGTATCTACCCTCGAAAACTGCCCCAACAGTGTTCAACTTCACCTTCCTCGCCGACGGGGGAACCACTTAGATGGTAGATAATATTTGCCAAAAACAATTTAAAACAATCATGTATTTTAAAAAGCGACAACTATGTATATAGTTTTCGATTGTAATTTATCTTTTCAATTAGAATAGATTTTGAATATGATAAACATATTTCCCACCTAATGATATTAAGATTACACATAGGTTTAGCACATCCAATTTGCTTATTTGAAAATGAGAAAACAAGAGCTACATACATTTTAAGATTGGTATTTTAGGTGAATAGAGTGGAGTGGCATTGATGTTGGTCTAAACACTCTAGTGTGTTGTGTGATTAAGACAAGTGAGGACGAGGAGAAACCGTGTGTGAACCTAAGTTTTACTCTAACATACCTCTCTTTCCTCGTTCCTCCCAAGTCCCAACCCCACCTCACGTGCCATTCTTTTTGTCTCTTCTATTTTACCCACGTGTTTTCTTCTATTTTTCACATAATTACCGTGAATATTAAAATATCGGCCGACTTCTTGTAACATATGTCAGAATTCATGGTCAAACTCCTCTGTCCCTGTATTTTTATTTTATATAATATCTCAAAATTATTCAAACATACAATAATTTAATCATTATTTATACTACTGTCTTGCAATTATAAATATTAAAATAATTAACTAATGCATGAACAATCGCATATTAAACAGAAAAACAAAGCAAATGAAGTGCATCACACTTAAATGGTTTAATAATGTAATTAAAGAGTGCAATTCTCACTTTTCACATCCAACGTAATCAACATCAGTCCAACGAACGACATGTCCCATGCATCCAACAGACAACACCAAAACCTTATCCTCAATGACGTGGAGAAAGAGACTTTCAACTTTTTCCCTTAATTTCTTTTTATTTATGTTTTATAACTCCATTTAATATATATATCGAATTTTAGGCAACTAGATGGGAGAAAAATCCAATATTCTTAATAATTAGGGACCCACACGGAAAATTATAACCCTGTGATGATCCACACCTAATTAAAATAGGTGAGTGTCTAGAATTTGCAAAGTCAACAATTAACAACCAATCACATGCAGCACAATCGATCATGATGCGACACGTGGCAAACCCATAGAAAATCAGATGGGAGAGTTTGGTAATCACGGAACCAACATAATATACACTTCTTTGCCTAATCAGATTTTGTTTTAAATATTTTAATTAATGCAGATATTGCAAATCATTCTAAAACTTACGTCACGTTGAGACTTGAGAGCAGAGTGGTGTTCACGAGACGAAAGTAGGAGCAACCAGCTGAAATGCAACACCAGAACAAGCTAAATTAGAGTTCAAGTCATTACAATTTGTTGCACAAATTGCAATTTTTTTTATAGAAAAAATCACTTGACTCTAGACAAATCTATAGCCACAAAAATCATACCACAACAAGAATAAGATTTTTGTGTTTTTAGGAGTTTGTCGAATCTAACCAAAGAATATGAGCAAGCCAACCAATTCAATAATGCAACACCATTCAAATTTACTGAAGTTAATTGTTTGGTTCGGTCTAAACCAAAAACTTCACGGTATAGAATCAGATTGAGCACGTGTACTTAATACTTTTAAGCGTTGGACAAAGGATTTGTTTAGATTGTCTAATAGCATAAAAAAGATAAAATGTAGAGGCTTTGTTTGGTAAAACAACGACTTAAGCGAGTTTTAAAAGGAATCCAAATTATGGAATTGTTTGATGAAATTGTCTGAGATGTGTGGTATAATTATAAATTTAATAAAACGTCTTTAAATTATTACATGTCTAACAAGTCAATCAATATAAATATGTTCTCCCGGCTGCAGGTCGACCCTGAAACTAGAATGGTCTTCTGCATAAAAATTAAAATCATGTATATCTAATTATGAGGTAGACACGTAAATCTGAGATCGACTCATATTCTCTTGGTAGTCTTATTGTGTTTTTTTTCTCTTGGTTAACAAACTCAAAATCAATTAAAGATGGTGGTTGAAATACATACAAGAGCTGGTACAAGAGCCTCCAACCTCCAATGCAGTGGAACTTTACCATCCAGAAGTTGTTATTTCACACTCCAATAACCAAACAACTTTTGCCTGAATGTTTACAGACATTCACTTCTGTACGAGGTAAGTAGACCTCTCAAACAAGCACTATTAACAGGACAAGTAGTCTACTGTGGGTAAATTATTGATAGTGTAAAAGCTAAAACAGGCTGATATTTCTGTAATCATCCATTTAGAACAGACAAATTGAAGCACACTCTACTCTAGGATTAGGATAGATCGACTAATCAAGTGTAAAGGTTGTCAAATTTCGACAGGATGAAGGTAACCATTATTCAACAACCAGCTGAGTTGTACCTCTCAGATTTTTAAAAGGATTCAGACAAGGTACTTCAAAATGATGAAGCCATCACTGCTGTTTGGTTTAAATAGAAAAATGGCAAGGTTTTCACACTACTGAGCTTTGTCTGGAAGCCAGTCAAAAAGAGTGTCCAAGTTTGAAATGAATACCTCTTTATGAATGTGGACCTCCAGAGGAAAATTGAGCTTTACATCCCTGTAAAACCAAAAAACAATCATATCATATCATATCAATGTTTTGACCAAATATAAATTTGTACAAGATGGCAAGATCAATCAATTTATTCTCAATGAGATTGAACATACTAATATATAAACAATAAGCATCACTCTTCTCTAGTAGAGGTATGCTGTCTCAATTGATTTCTTGGAAAATATAAAACCCCAAACTCAACTTCTTGCCACATAAATATCATGGATCTTTCTACATAGTTATCTGTTGTAAACCAGGTCTCCACAACCTATTTTTGGCATACATGCTAATTTTAACCTTCAATGTACTCTTAGCGTTCCCTATATTTTATAAAAGTTATCAACACTTCATATCACAATTCTAAAATTTGACAAAATCAATATCCTATGGAAGAGCCTCTTTCGAAAGTGCAACATTTGGCTAGTAGTAACATTCAGGAAGAAAAAAATGCTGCATAATCATTAGTCTATTAGTCATTGAGTACATCAATCTTATTTGTAATTCATCATCTAGAACAGCCAAACAATAGCAAACTTGTAGCATTTCAGATCAATTTTACATCATTGTGTTAGACTATCTACAAGTTAAGAGCCAAACGCGCTGGAAAAATGGAATAGGATCCCAGCCACTTTTACAGCTGGATTAGAGAATTGTCTACTGTTGCTATACCTGAAATAGGATTTGGATGGCAGGAGCTTTTCGACATATCTGCATAAAAGACACCCCATGAAAAGAAAAACTGAAAATGGAAGTCAGACGGTCATAAGGTCAAAAGATACTTCAGCAATTTGAACCTCAAAAGGAAAAAATACTTGAGCATGTTACACAAAACTACCAAGCATCATCAAGTATTTCACTTCATGAATCAGAAGCATTTTAAGGACCATTTCATCCATCGCTTCAAGATTCCGCATAGGATAGTACCTTCTTCGTGTTTGGTTATGGGATATTTATAAATTTCACATCTTTATAATGTGAAAAGATACAAGGATTCCCAAATTCAAACAAATGTCATTTCCACGACCTAATATATCTAAGTGGTGCTCATGAATCAACATATAAGACTTTGACGTGTACAGAAAATCCTGGAACATACAATGAAATAGAGAGCACCTAGATGTACAAATAAATGCGCAAGTGCATAGGTGTCATCGGAGAGGGTCCGTGGCCTATGGGTAAGCCAAGCCCATCAAAGGTTGTATCTCCACTTGTGCATTTATTTGTGCACTTGGCTTTTCCCAATGAAATATAGATCAAAATGAAACAAGCTATGACAATGACACAAAGAAAGACAAAATAGGTTTCAAATCATTCATGAACTGAAACTAAAATCATATGTAACACATGATTTCAAAAGAAAATAAGAAATTGCTGAACAGTTCTGTGATCAGTGACCGCTAATTGGAAGAGCATATAGCATAATTCAAAAACTCAGTACTAGCACAATCCAGCATCCTAGTAGTATAAAATTTAAATAATAATAAATAAATAACATTTAGTAGATCTGAAATTGATAGAATTTCCAGCCCCTTGGGTCCAAACCCTTCTTCAATCCTCATTGTCCATTCTCGAACAAGTTCCATAAACGAAAAACATATCAGCCGATGCTTCGATTGGTAGCAAGAAAATTATTGGAAAAGTTTTCTGACAAACCAAACAGAGATTGTAGAAACCTTACTTTGAGCCGAGGATATCCTACAGTGACGGCTCTTAATTAGACTAGCCACAGCGACGGCGCCGGAGAAGTTAACCGGCCGGATGGGAACGCTCTTTTCACAGAGGAAATGGCTATGAGTTTGTGCTGTTCGCTGTGTTTCAGCGATTTCAAATTCAAACACGGAGAATTAAATCTAATAAACAAATATAAAAATAATCGATTTTTCCCGCCAAACAGCGTCAGGGGGATTATTTGATTACTATAACCAATTGCCAAACAACAATTGGAATATGCTTCTTGCACCAAATTTTGCATAAAACTATATGACACGCAAATTATATAATATATATTTATTTATTTTAATGGTATGAAATTATTTTCAATAGAATGATATTGTTTGTCAAGTAGTTAATGCGTTTTTAATTCTCTTTGATGCCTCAGATTCGAGTCATCTTACCAAGAGTAAGAGGTGGAATTGGATTAGAAGGGGAGAGCTACCCCTGTATGTAGCTAAGTAGAACGACGGTTCTTTATATTTTACTCCTATATGTCACGGATATTCTACAATTTTTTATTTTATCTTACAAATAATGTGTCAATTAATGAGGCATTACACATCATAACTTTTTCGAATCACAATACGCCGCATATACAACATGTTTTATAAGTCGTGCGCTCTACTCCAGAAATTTATAAAAAGATAACTTTAAACTACAAGAATGTAAAGCAAACATCTGCACCACTTAATTTGAGGTCACTTGATAAAAAAAAATTGCATAAAATTTGAGACATTTATGCGATCCATTTTCTTCAACAAGGTAAGATTAATATATAAAAACATTACAAGTTGTAGGTGTCATATTACTAATCCAAGAGGCAAGAAATATACAGACTCACTTCACTTGTTTGCACTGAAGCATCAAGCATTACAACAAATACCACATTTTGAATGTAACAACTGAATTCCAAGTTTAGCTGACTCTGTCAAGGCCATACAATCGTGGGAGAAACATATAAAGTACATTTTTTTTTAAACTTGCATAGCAACAAAGTCAAAAATATACTGTTGAGGTAAATAGCTATTATTTTGTATTTTTTTCTGAAAATATTTTCATGCCACAAAAAATAAGAAAAACATGAGAAACACAATTAATACAAAGAATATCTTGATCATCAGCCAGCGATTGGACGATATGCTGTTAAGGTACCTCACGAGTTGCCCCTGTGCCCCTTCCACATTTGCAAGTGAATCGTCCATGTTTTCATCAATCCTGCCATCAATAACACCGTCACTTCTATCTAATGAATGATAAAACATAAAACAATAATCTATGTCCTAAATTCAGCCACAGGCTCCAATGTGTTGAGTTATCGTCCCATCATAAGGAGGATATGGCTCTCGCCCTCTCAGACCAATTTCATGTTATTGCCTATCATTACTCACATCCCGCATTGAGAGAAAAGGATCTAACATTAGTTCAAAGCAAAAATACCCATTGCCTATCTAGGAATAATGGTGATTACATTTACAGCTACATAAGGACCCAACTGCTGATTACTACAATGAATGCATGCTTGACAAGAATTAAAACAATATGAACCAACCTGATCGCAAGCTCTCCTTGTTGCGACACCATGGTTGCAAGTTGTGTAAAGATATTGCTTAGCTCGTGAATTGTTGACTCCACATTATGAAGAGCTTCAGCTCTGCTATTCATGTAGTTGTCTTGTAGCGGAACCATCTGCTGTTGCTGTTGTGATTGCTGCTGTTGCTGCAACAATGGCTGAGATTCCCCATCTGTTTGCTTCCTGAGAAAAGAATTTAAGGCAATCTGATTATAGGGCCTCTAGTATGTAACCAAGTAATGCTACAAATGGAATGGGGCACAACTTAAAAGAGCATACATATGTGAACTTCATATTGATGAGATTCAATAACCATTCAATTTGATTTACAGCATTTTGCAGAACAAATATGTTTCCAAAATAATTAGGCAACAAAGCTCCAACCAGTTAACTATATGCAGCAATTAAATAATGTTATACAGAATTGTCCAAACTCCAAAGCAATTAGATCTATCATGGTCCTTTACCTTGGAAATAACTGGGATGAAGATGTGGAGCCATTGACCCAAGGTGGAGGAGACGGTTCACTAGCAGCGGCTTTCGCAGCCAGAGGTCGCTGGCGGACAAAGGGATTTGTTGAATCTTTAGAAGCATTTGAAGTAAACAACTGCCTTCTGTTCTCATGAACCTTTAAATTCTGCATATAAAAAAGTAACTCGGAGCACTTTAACATACATAAAAAACAAAACCAAAAGATCTCCAGTAGGTTAATAGCAAGTTATATTCTGTAACAACATTCAACATACCTCTGTCCTCATAGTCAGAACTTCTTTAAACTCTTTTGTAGCACTCATCAGGCGGTTCTTTAGGTTATCAACAACAGTGGTTGAATGGGTGGTGGTGTCACTCGAAACATTACTGCTTTCATTTTGAGAGTTGCAGACAAATTGCAGATCCACCACAGCTGAATTGAGTGCAGTAATATCTTGCTTTATGACTGAGGTCAGCTCTTGAATTTCTCGAGTTGGATCATCAAACACTGAAGTCCTCTTTGCCACTGACAACAGAGAACAATAAACAGTTCAATACTTTACGGTCCAAATACCTATGGAAGTTCTGAGCTTCAGTGTATTATCATTTATCACAAGTCAGCTCATCCTCATTATAATAAAAAAAAATAGTTTCCAAAACCAACGTATTAGACAATGAATCCCCCTATCTGGCATTTTAGTATTAAGTTTTACATACTGCCACAATTCCCTGTTATCATTATTCTCAAGCCCATACATTAATTCAAAAATCACCAACAAAACAACACTAGTTGGGATATTGCCAGTAAGAGGGTAGGAATACGCTGTATGCAAATACCTGGCATTGCATATGCATAAGCACTGTATTACAAGTACATGAGATATATGCAACAATTAGGCAATTAAGCGTTATAGCTTGTAGCTTTTGCATTGGACTTCAACCCATGGTGTATGATACATTGTAAGAGAATGAAATGAAAAGGTGAACGGGGAAACCACAAACAGAGTTTGATTTCCGGCATTTGCAAGTAATCTGCAAGATATTTTTGCACATCTACAGGAGGTACATTCTGAAACTGATGTAATGCATATACTCTAATATCCCTATTGGACTTCTTACCCTCTGTTTTTTGCTCAGAGAGAACTCTCAACTAATCCAAAGTTCAAATCTATGACACTCAATTCAAGTATCCAAGAAAACTAGAAATTAAGCATCCTAACTTGTGACCAGTATAGCGTTATAGCGTATATGATGCACTATTTTAGGCATGTCATAAATTTGACTAGCTATTTTCCACTGCATTCTGGACTTAATATATATAACTTAACTCATATCTTTACGTAGCTTTACAAAAAAACATAACTCAATTAACTGCCAATTGATACATTAGCTAAATTGAACAAAACATTAAGCCTGATGCCCCGATCATAAATGATCGGAATGAAATCCTTTTCACCCATTAAGATCTAATACTCAGTAAGACAATCAACAAATCAATGAGACAGAACCCATTGGTTAGCAGTATATCAAATAATCTGATATTTACTGCAGCCCTTTAGGTCTATGAACATAGGTATGGGTCTTTGTCCCAATTAGTTCATATGCTCTACAGGCACCCCTCATCTAATTTTCACTAAACCTATTGCTACCAGCTGCAATCAATTCCCTAACATGATAGAAGGACAAACACAGCTTTAATCATTAGGCGATACCACATGAACATTTAATGACGTCTCACCCAACCATTTCAACTAAATCTACTCATTTCCCACCCATGCATAGAGAAGCACCGATTTGATAATCTAATATTGCCATTACTAGCCTTGCTCTATTCAACCTACTATAAATCTATAATAGCTCCAGCTAACCACACCATCTTCATTCACACTACCTCCTTGTTGGCATCACCTAAATTCACACCATTTTTTTTCACTCTCACCACAGAGCCACCAACTGCAATCACAAGTTTCATTCAAACGCCCAACTCAACACCGTTTCTGGCAGTTTGCAATTGCAGTAAAAACACATTAGCCAATTTGAGCACCACATAAACCCTAAAGTGAACACTTTGATAATGGTGACCAAGACAATCTAAACACATCCAAATCAGCTCATAATGAAATCATCAGCGCCAATATGACAAAAATGAAATCATCACTCACATTGTGCAAGCTTCGCCAATTTCTGAGACGTCTGGTGAATCCCAAAACCAATCTTCGACGCCCTCTTGTTGAACTCCGACTGAATCGCCACCGCAGATCGCACTCCCTCCGCCTTCTCGCTACTGCCACTACCGCCACTACTCTTCAAACCAACATTGGTCTTCTTCAGCTTCTCAGCTACATTCAAAAACTCGTGAGTCCGGTCCCGGAACGACGATTGCGCCGGCTTCACAGGCATTTCTACGAGCTCACGAACACGACTCCGTTACAGAACAATCTAGAGCATGACCGAACTGAAAATTCTACAATACAGAAATCCGAATAGCAACCAATAACAAAGCCCTAAGATTGTCTGGTTCGAGGTCTGCGATAGTGAGAGCTGGAGGAGAAGATGGGGATCGAAAGCGTAAATAGAGGTTGAATTCGGGGGTAAATTGGGTAGAATGATGAATTTTTGAAGGAAAATGGAAATTGCAGAGATGGAGAGATGAAAATTATGAGGGCAGATCTGGATCGTTCTGGATAGTGAATTCGCAGACAAAAAATGGACTCCTTCAAAACGCCAATAAATTCTAGGCCCTTTTCAGTCATTTTACACTTTAACCTCTTGGAAATAAATATATATTTTTTTTTGAAGGAGGAAATAAACAAAAAAATTTAATTATGAAAAATGTTACATTATTTTTTTTAAAGTTTATACGGTCTATTTTGTTTCAAATCGATTATAAACAAGAGGTGAGAATACGAGAAAGGATAAATCTTCGATCCTAAAAGCTTTTGTTGATGCTCCTTGATGTTGAAGAATGTCGAAATTAAAAATTGGTGGAGAATAAAATAGAACCACTAACAATAAAAAAAATATTTCTTTCAAAATCTTTTATTGCTATAAATACAAATTAACGATTTCTGGACATGTAACCGTGTAAGCATCAAATTTAGCACTCACTAAATTTAGTATACAACCAATGTGATTATACTAGTGGATATCTCAGTAGGCTAAGATTAACTTTTATCTTGACATATGAAGTATTATGATATGACTTTTTAGTATTTGAACTAAATTTATGGCAATATGATATCTCAAAGTCAGATATTAGAAAACAGGACATATATCCGTTAACATTTTATTTTGCTTTGTTGTTGTAACTAAGAAAATATATTAGTTAACTTCATGTCCTATCGAGACCTTGCTTGATAGCATTTCGCTCCTCGCTCGGGAGCAAGCTATCCCCCCTAACTTCTTCGCGTAATTCCATAAGAATCATGGCCTTATCTTCTGGAACATTAGGGGTTGCTCTGCTTACCACTAGAAGAAGTTAATTTTCAAAATAACCACAACTTAGTAGGACCGACGCTGTCTTCAAAGGAACCAATGTCATTCGTTCTTCTGCTTTTGAGAATATTCATTTCACCACTTTCTCCATCATCAGCGCCCACAATCATATCTCAACAGAGTATTTTGTATTTGTTATATGGTAAAGCACTCCATAGTTGGCTCAGAGCTTGTTTGTTAACACTACTTCATGTCGGTAAGTTGTCGGTAAGGAGGTGATAAAAACTTTAAGGAG
>JAYMSZ010000720.1:0-17628 GCA_036897665.1 Pelargonium citronellum
TTTGGACCGTTTTCAGGGTATGAAAACTCGTAGACAACAATTGTAATTATTATTTAGTAATGAATTATTATTTTAATTATATAAATATGTCATTTAGTTTTTTTTTTTGAAGAAATTTTTGACCCCATATTTTATAATTCCTGGGTCCGCCACTGCTTCTAACAGGCTCTTTTTGTTAAACTCTAGTGACTGGATCCCCCTTTCTAGTTGCCTGTCCTTTAAAATTCTACGCCCTTTCATAAATATAAAAGTTTGAGTTTTGTTAGTATTAGTTACTTTCAGTACATAATTAAGTGTTGAGGAATTAGGGTTCACCAAGTGCTGAGGAAGAAGATGAGGACAGCTGACGTGGCATGTGGGTATGACGTGGCAGTTGCAACTTGTGATTGCAGGTCATTAGGACTAAAATAAAAAAAACGCAAAGTCCAAGGGTGAAAACAAGTGAAAACCCTAAATATGGGCAAACTCTAAAATAAAAACAAGTCCAGGGGGCCTAGAAACATTTAACTCAAAAAAATATTTATGATTTAACTTTAAGGCCAAAAATTTAAATTTCAAATAAAATTCTTATGTTGTAGTCTATTTATTACATGCCTCAACGTTGAGTATCGCTTTAAACCACCCGTACGTTGGCCCGCCCCTTCATAAGTGTTTACAAGTTGTGAGATTCCATATTTACTCATATTTTTGTGTATCACTTATCCTTAAAACTTTCTCTTTTTCTAGAAGGCATTTCTTTTCTTTGTTTTCTTGGGTTTGTCTCATGTTATGTTCTTAGTTCACTTATATATTCCAATAAAAATGGTAATAAAGGTTTTGTTGCAATCTCTCTATATTTTTCTCTTTGGCTACAAATGGGAAATATAAGAATGGGATTCACATTATCAATTCAAGGGGTCCACTTCTACCCGTTTATCACATTCCCTAATTCCATTTTGTAAAGTTAGTTCATAGCAACCCTAATTTAGCTAATCTCACTGCCGGTCCCCACCGCCAAAACGTACACTCCACCAACGTTCTCCACGTGTCAAAGAGTGACCGCTCATCTAAATTTCCAATCTGTTTTCATTTTGCTCTCGTCAACCCGCTGTCACCTTAACATATCCCTCTATCCAAAACGTAAACGGCGTGACTCATGTAATAATTCTAGCGTGACGCCAGCGAATTAACCTTTTCCCTTTTGGTGCAATTCCCACAAAAGGGAAGGGTATTCTTGTATTTTCACTGACCAATATTCATTCTAATTTTATTTTAACTACTTCTTCATTACTGGTGTGATGGATACGGTGGACGAAAATGCCCTCCGTGTAACTGTAAAACTCCCATTTTGTTCGTAGATTCCATCACAGTCAAAGATCCCTCCTCTCCTCCCTCTTTCTGGGATCATATATTTTCTCGGCGATTTCACTTCACTTTCTTTCCATTTTCTCTCACTTTCTCGCCATCCTTTCACCTCATGCTTCTTCTCTTACTGAATTGACATAGTTAGATAAAAAGCAAAGGAAAACAGATTACAAATGGATTTGACTGAAGGAGTTGGGGAGAGCTCGTCGCCGCCGCGGAGTATCGGCAGTTTTGGGAGCTATGATGTGAGAACCGATGTCTATAATCGATTGATTGAGAATGGAAACACTGAGGCTACCAGTAATCCTGAGGAGTTCCGTGAGCTCTTGGATGCTCACTTCAGCCGCTTGCCTCCAAGGTACTGTTACCTTTTCACTTTTATTTTTGATTTTGGCTATGGTTTCAATTGCTGCTTGAATCAGCTCGAAACATTGTTTTCTGTATTGTTTGTTGCCTTGATTGATTTTGAATATGATGAATGAGGTTTGATAATTTTGTTTCTTGAGCATGAACGTTGTTTTTGAGTTGATAATGGTGGTGGTTGTGTGCCTTCTTGCAGCTATGGGCTTGATGTTAATATTGATAGAGTGGAAGATGTGTTATTGCATCAAAAGATTCTTGCAAAGGCAAAGGACCCGGAGAAGCGACCAGCGTATCATATCCGTTTCTTGGAGGTATTCTTTTATTCTTAATGCTCATTAGTGTAGGAGTAGGATTTTGTTACCAAGTAATTCTGTTGACCAGGCTATGAAACACCAATTCACCGTTTTGACTGACGAATCGTGTTGTATTAAGTGCTGGACACGGATACTCGAGTCCTACTCTAAAAGTTAAAAAAGAAACAAGAAGATTGTAGTACATAGCTTAATTGTTAAATGTGAACTTGTGATGACAATGGTTTAACTATTGATGACTTAGTACGTTGGAATGCAGTTGATGACTACTAATATATTGTTTAGTTAGAAACAAAGACAACTTTGAATTTAATTTGACATGTTTGTTGTTGAATTTAACGATCATATGATTAGAAACTACAAGTTCATATAATTTATTACATCTAATTTTTTTTAATAAAATAAATTACGTATCGTGTCCAATGTCTTTTTTCTTTCTAAATGACTATTACGTGTCCAAATCACGTCATGAATGGTGTTCCATGTCAGTAGTGTTACTTCATGCCTTATATTTAATCTATTTGTTTAGACGTATGTTTCTGTTAATTATTGATTCCTGTTGACGTATAGGTGTAATTTGTGTTTGGGAATAATATTCAGATGATTAATTATGAAGAGTTTATTAGAATGTGTAAAGTATAAGATGCCCCAAAAAATGTACCAGTATCAGCAAGCAGCAAACCGTCATTTTGCTGCAATTAAATTCTGTAGATGTTTGATAGCCATCAGAGTTGTGGTGACAGAAAATTCTTGTGAGTTCAATTTTAATAGAATGGTTTCTCATGAAGATGGGAGGTATGAAGGTTTATGTGGTGACAGACAAATATTTAAGGTGAAAACTTAGTGATGGCGACTATCGGCAGAAAGTGGACTAAAAATTCGGGTTGTTGAATCACTGGGGCATGAACACAATATGTGACAAATTGATCAATTTAGCAAGCACCAAGTACTTTAATGGATCATTTAAGTTGGATTAGTTAGATAATTGAATTTTGATAACAAGAAACTACTAAGCAATGAAAAGGAAGTAAACAAGAGAATTTTTAATGAAGAAAGCGTATAAAGGTCTAGGATCTCTGGGAATGATGCTAACATAATCAAATAGAATATGCAAGCATGCAATACATATAGTATATGTAACAATAAGGTAACCCCAACGTTTGGGGTAGGGTAGGAAGCAACTCACACTCAGATGATCCCACTTACTAGGCAAAGGTCGATTGTGATTTGTGATCACCTCATAACCTTAGACTGTTATTGCATATGTGCCTAGCCTCAGTCCTAGTAAACACTCAAAATGAGGTGAATTATTTAGGCCCACAGTCCCACACTCTAAATATCCTGTGGTTCTATCCACACAATCTTCGGCTTGGTCTCATGCATGGATGAAAATCAATACTAGAGTGATCATTTCGTGAATGCTCAAACAAGATAGATAGAGATACATATATGTCTCAAATCATACAATTATTCAATAATCATACAAAACACACCATACCCAATTGATTCCTAGCCTAGAATTTAGCTACTCATTTTATCAAAGAGACAAGCAATTGAATAAACTTATAAAAGTGCTTTATTATAGATAAAATATAGTTACAAAAGTATATAAAAGGCTTACAACCCAATTATATCTTCAATCAAGAGCTCCACTCGGACTCTCTAAGGCAGAGGCATCACTTGCTATTTATAGAAATGTTATACTATAGCTAAAAGACCAAATTGGACTCTATTTAATGACTTCAACAGGATTTTACTGTCATGAAATGACATGTTAATTTTCTCACTCCTTGACGCCTTAATTTCTCCCAAACAGGCTCAATTTTAAGACATGTCATGATGCAACATGTTTCTTTCTGCGCAACGTGACATGTTGAGTTTTTGCAGACTCGATTTAGGTTTAGAGCATGCCAAATGTGTCAGTGAAAACAGTGCACGCCATTACTCATTGTAAAACAGCCACTCTTTAACTCTTCAAGCTCCGATCTCCGTTCTTCATATCTAAGTCCAATTGAATCCATTTGGGGTCCGAAATGATGCGAACTTGCATCAAATATATAAAAGTACATAGAAAACATCAAATCTTATAAAAATGAAAAAAAAGCATGAAGGTATATAATTGAGTCGAATAGAAGTTAAAATGCGGGAAGTGTCGCAAGAATTGTAGTGCAATATCATAGAGTATCAACTAGCAACCCTCTCATGAGCTTATATTATATAAATTGGTTTGGTACACTTGCTGGGTTGCTGAAATCAAATGGATAGATGATCAAATAGTTTCATAAAGAAGATTTAAATACACTAAGGGCCTTTAGGTAATTATATAGGTTGAGTGTTGAAGAGGAAGTGTGTTTTAATGAGTGTCAACGTTAAGTATGTTAACCAAGACCTTGTATCTAATACCAATACCATATGGTCAAAAAGTCCTTGGAAAGAACACATACACGTTCTTGTATATGTGTACTCTTTTAAAGCATCATGTTCCCTTGTCCTTAATTCAAATTATAGATTGAGACATTTATTTTAAGAAATAGAGCATGAGCGATGAGAATAGAGAAATGGAGAAGTTTAATGCCTATGACCATGGTTGTTAAATCGAGATTCATATCGAATTGTGAATAGTTGGATTCATAATTTTTTTTTCTAAAATTAAGTTTTATATATATATATATCATTTTTTTTGGATGATATTTGTAATTATTTTAGTATAACATTATGGTGTATGATATATATTATACTTATTCTGGTATTTGTGAAAATGACTTCTTTGACTTTTTTCCTGTTTGCTTCATACTTATGGTATGGTTGTTTATTCCCCTAATCAACTGTTGAGTGAACTCTTCATATTCCTAACAAAATTAAATATGAAAATTTAGTGAATATAAAAATTTAATTATTCTTATTATTGGGCTTGACGATAGGAAGTAAATAGTTTGTTGGATCTTGTATTTGTTGATGGGCTTGTTGTGGTAACTAAGATTTGGGGCCCATACTATGAGAAAAAATCAACATTTTAAAATCGTATGATGTATGTATAACATGAACCGCGATACATGCCAATTTGGCATGATACAACCGACTCTGCAAGTGATACATACATACCCCCCTCGTATCGTATATGCATCGTATGATATGAATACCCATTCCTATGATCAATGATGCTAGAACAAGGAGAGAATACATCTACATATATGCAATTTTAAAGGGATTTTCTAGATCATAACTTTTAATGCTCATGTGCGGTATTCAAGATGGGTTCAATTCATTTATCTATTGGGTGTTTCCACCTAATAGGACCGGCTTTTGCGTTGGAAACTTAACATGATGTCATTGTAGATTTGATTATGCGCCATGTTCTATTTCTCTTTCTCTTTCTCTTTACCTTGCCGTTAAAAGTTCATTTTGTTCAATTAGTACGCCAGTTGGAGTGCTTCACAAACGAAATGGGGCCATCCTATAATTGCTTAGGATCTTAGGTTGACAACTTAACAAAACTTAGGAGGAACAATAAGAAGAAAATAAGTATTTAGTGCTTGATGTACGTCTGTCTCCTATATAATTTAGTCTTTAACCTTTCAAGAGCTAATAATTGTTATTTTTTCTATAAATCAAATGTGTTTTTGTGATTCCTTGACTTGCTGGAACTTAGTTGTAACCTCTTGCAACTGTAATTTTCAGAGTTGCCATATCATGTAATCTGCACGTGTTGGAATTTTCGTGTTATCTATTGTAAAGATGTTGATAGTTTCTTATTGTTTGATATGAGCATTCTAAAAGTTGATGAATCTTTGAAGTAGTGAATCATGGAATATTAACTAGTTTTTTATTGATAATTTCGGTTCTAATATCAACACCAAACTTCGAGGACTGTTTACTTTCTGTTCTAGTCTTTTTGGTAATGTTACAGTTCAGTCATTCATCCTCTCAGTATTTCCTCCCAGCCTACTGTTGAATACCCAGAGAGCCTATCTATAGGCTTGATAGTTTGACTATCAATGATAACTAAGAAGAAAAGTAAATAACTAAAAGATTACAATATAGGAGATCAAGGATATGAATGTAATTGAGAACCTATATTAATTATAATTTATATTCAGATTTATTCTCTAACAGTTAGGTTGTGATAGAATGGATATTATGCATCTTCTGTTTGAACCACAGGAATGGAGTTTAAAAAACTTCAATGGGGTAATACAAAAATGTTTAATAGGCGAGGGCATGACATAATTTCCTATCTTTCAGTATTTTCTCCCACACTAATGAATACAATAATGTTTAGATGAAAGATGTCTAATTCCCCCCTGCTGGTGTTTGTTATAATTGCTTCATTTTTTTTTTCAATGTCAACCCTTTTGTGTATCCTGTGCAGAATTTTGGCAGTACAACTAATGGTAACGATGATAAAGGATATATGAGCATTTCTTCCCCAAGGCCATCTCCTATCACAGATAATGATGGAGTAGTGCCCCCACATAAGAGGTATTCTGTTTGTTGTAGTCTTGACATGCATGTAATATGGCTTATTATTTTAGTTAGTTAGTGCTTTATCATTATCATTTTTTTGTGTTACTCATATCATTTATATTATTAGAAACAGGGATTCTGCTGCGGACTTTGAACCTTGTTCTAAGCTTGAGGACTTAAATCTGGATGTTAGAAAGAATTCTGAAGGCATGGAGAAAGGGGATGTGACAAATAGCTTCTCTAGAAGGTAAAGTCAAAATCCTCTCAGGCTCTCAGCTTTTGCTGCATTTGTCCATTGTCTCTTCTATTAATTTCATTCACAAAAATATAAAATATTAAAAGGATTATTTTTATCTGTTGAGCTGGCTATAACTGTTATGAGGAGGGCTTCCCTCTTCTGAGAACAGAAGCAAGGCCAATTTCTCTAAGTTCTCTTAAAGTTAGCGATTGGTTAAAATACATAAATTTGTTAGAATCCATTATTTATTTATTCATTCTTAAATTTAAGTTCTTTCTAAGATGAGGAGTAATAATTTAGACATTTGTCATGGTGAGTGAGAAGAACAACTACACTATTTACGACAAATACAATATCATAAGTTAATTTGCTTAGGTATGTATGTGATGATGACATGTTTTGTTTTCTATTCTTAACGTTTCTGCGAGATACTGGACAGTTGGTCATTTATCTTTATATACTTTAGGGGGAGCCTTCAAATGTAGTACTTGTTTTCCTCTTATTAATCAAGAGACAAGTGGACACACAACATGGGGCTTAGGTTGATAACCAAGATCTTTTGGCTATGGGTTGAAAATATATATAACCTATGAAGCAGGAATTTGTCATCTTGGTGAAGAATCCTACTGGATTTGCATGTTGGACGTGGACATGCAAATCTCAGTTTATGATTAAAAAATGTAAACAGGATACACAAATCCAGTTCTTTGTCCAAATCTGATACTCAAAGAAAAAAAAAACTTTTTGTTTTCTATTTAACCTAACCTGTACCCTCTCTTTTTCAAACTCAGAATCCATTGGCAGCCCTTCTTCAACTTTCAGCTGCTGCTCCGCCAATTCCTCTGGTGGAAACTGCCGATTTGCCTCCCCCACCCCCTCAAACAGCTGGATATACTCTTCTTCGGTCACTGCAGCTCCTGAACACATACTTTCTTGCTTCCCCGCACCCTTCACCCTCTCTTTTCTTCTCCCTCTCAGCCCCTCCGAATTTGTTGACAAATCAAAGGAGCAATGTCCCTTCTTCCTTTATCCCTGCCATCAGCCACCTCCATTTTTCTGAATAAAAAATTATCATCCTTTTGATGTTGGGTTGTGGTGATGAAGAAGAGTTATGAGTGTTGGTGATGTGAAATTATAAGACTTTTAGTAGTAATTTTTAAAAGAAGGGAAAACGAGAAAAAATGATAGGATATTTAGGAAATACTAATATAAAATGAAAGTGAAGTTGAGAGGGGGAGGGCAGAAAGGTTACAGTTCGTGAGAAGTTGCAGTGAAGGCAATGAAAATGTGGGTTCTGTTGTGTTTAGCAGTCTTGTGCAAGCTAGGGCTCATGTACTGTCCTTATGGTAATGAGATTCTCCTGTTAGAAATGTTTGGTAACAGAAAATGCAGAATCAACTGAGGGTTTTCAAGTATGAGTTATGTTTAAACCAGTAAATTGCAATTTTTATGGAGTGAGTTAAATATTCCGTTCTATCTTCACTGTTATATGTGGCATACATCTAGTCAAGAGAGGATTTGTTTACTTCATGTTTGCCATAACCTTATATTTCGTTACATGTTTTCAAGAGCAGCTTGGATATTTTGTATATGGAATTTTATTAGATTTCTATTCTGAATTGATCTCTAGCTCATTTTCTGTCAAGCATATTATCAATTCATCTAGGGCCGTACTTTGTATGTTTTACTTTGATAAATGTGTAGACTAACTGTTTTAAGTATGATGTAGGCAAGAGATTTCTCATGTTCCAATTCATGAAGTAATATTCTCTACTGTTGACAGGCCAAAGCTTCTTAGTCAGGTAAACTTGAGTACTTAATTTTTTGCCATCAGATATATATTAGTTTCGAGTTCTATTTCATATTTACTGTTGCCGTGGCCTTGGAATTTGACCAGGGCTCTGTTCAGAATTTTGCAATCCCAATTTCTCATCATGTTTAATTTGTTCTACTTTGTCTGGCAAGTTCTACTGGTATAGACCAACTTACAGAGCTTATCAAGTGCATTTCTTCTATTTGACTAATTGACTGTCCTAGTTTTGTTGCATTTTTTCTATTATTAGGTTTCTTAGTGTTAATTTAGGAAATCAAGGGTAGATCAATATAATTGTGTGGACCAAAATATTAAAAGTAGTTTTATTTATTTATTTATTTATTTTTAAGTTACTACCAATATGGTTTTATTTTTGTTATTTTTCTTTGGTTACAAGCTCATCTACATAGGCTGCATGGCAGGAATTGACTCGTTATGATGTTTGATAACTTCATTCATATGGGTTTATAAGCAAGAAAAGTGTTGGAGGACTAACTCAAATTTCAAGCTGATAGTTGAAGTTGCAATTTATTTTTTTTATACTTAAACACGCCCCCCTCACGTGCTGGCCTCATGCACAAGTCTTCTTCTTGCTTTGTGCTGAGATTTTAATATTATCTAATCAAGGTGGTGACAGGACATGGTATCCGTTGAGTTGGTCCTCTTACATGGTATTAGTGCCTCTCGATCCGTTTTGAGAGTCTCTTGAAGTTTTTGCAATTCCAGCGGCAACCTTAGGCTGTTTGCCCAACCAATAATTTTCCTCTCCAAAATTTCATGATTTTTTGAATTTATTTATTTTCATAATCTTTCGTTTTTTGTTTTCATCCACCCTACACATGCAAAAGATCGTGCTTTCATGTGAGGGGAAATATCACATAAACAAAACCTACTTTTCTTTCTTTTGAGCAATTTTCAAACTAGCAACAAATTTGATCTTTTAGAGAAAATTGTAATTTTCTTTTTCGACCTCTAACAATGCCTCGGCGCCTTCCCGATGAATCTCCAACGACTTCTTCCTTGTGTTAACTGACGTTCTAGACTTCTAGTGGCACCAGTCTGGTCGTATTCATTTTGTGTCAGCCCTATCTGAGTATGCCGAATGCTTTGCCACAACTGTTTGGCAGCCTCCTCAATTTTCTCTTTTCTAGGTGAATTCTGTATCTTCTGCCAACGTCACTCTGGTCAAACAACATGGCGGCTCATACCACCTAGTTTTTCAACCATCTATCAAGGATATCAACTCTATCAACTGTTAAAACGCTACCAGAAGTCAATAAAAAAAGGGGAAAATTTCAAATTAGCGTATTGATTTGATTTACAGTCGGGATTGCTTTCATACCTGATTTTTAGGAATGATTGATTTTCTTCCATTGTGTAGATTAGCCCTCCTTGTTAAAATATGCAGCTGGTTTATTGAATAAATTACACACAATTCTCTCAAATCTCACATAGTATGGGAGCCTTGTTGACCTAAACGTCACAAGTTTGAGTCCCGCTGCCTCCCTCTAATTAAATAAAATTAAATTTCAGCCCAAAGCAAGAAGAAAACTTGTGCATTTGTGTTCGGGTCCTCGTGCATAGTGATAATGAGCTTGCATGTGAGTGAGTGTGTTAGAGTATAAAAATTAAAATGAGCTTAAACTACTAGTTTATGCTTTTAGTTGAGTTGGTTTTTTTGACAAAAAAGACGAGGAAAAAGCTTTAGATGAATCTTCATTATTTTTATTCTTACCATATTAAAAACAGATTATTTATATTGGAATGCGTATTAGTTATAACCCAAACACAACAATTTGTTCTGTTTTCAAAAATTCAGAATCATTTTGTTTTTTGTTTTTGGGTTAGAGCCACTCTCAATAAAGTTTTTATTTTATTTTTTTTACCCGATGTAGAAACTGCACTGTACTCTCAGAGGAAAATAACTAAAATAGTATTTGTACTATCTCATTTGTTCCAATATAGTTCATGAACTAATTTTTTTTCCAATTTAGTCTTACGTTCAAGCATTTGTTCCAGTTTAGTCTGAAGTTAGCCTAAAAGTGTTCCAAGTAATGACCAACCTTATATCTAATTAACATCGTTAAAAAAATAATAAAATTTGATTTCAAGTAGTAAGATATTAACATTTATTTTGTTATTAAAATAGGACTGAAGTAAGATAGCAGGTGTAAGATACAACTAAAGTAGTTCTAGTCTTCTAGAATGTATTAAGAAATATTAAATGATTATGAATTTGCCAATTGTTGACAGTAAAATTAAACTTACTTTTTGGGTGCTGCAGTGGTTTGATTAAAGTTTTATGTGCTTCTTGGTTAGTTTGCAAATAGTAAGGTAATACTGTAGAATTGGATATGCTGTCAAAGCCTTTACCTAATCTTCTTTTGGGGAGAATGGTGTTGGGTAATGAAGTTTTTAGTGATCTAATTGTTTAATTCAAGTTATATCTACAGTGTCAACAACTTCTAGGGTTTTCTAGTTGATTTACCCAATGAAGCTGACTTTTCTTGTGATATTTTATATTATGGCTCATAAGATTTCTTTTTAATGGATTATTATTTTCTCCCAGCTTTCTGCATTGCTTTCTGACATAGGGCTTAACATCCGTGAGGCGCATGTCTTCTCAACAACTGATGGCTACTCCTTGGATGTATTTGTTGTGGATGGGTGGCCAGTTGAGGTACCTTCTTTCTTTAAACAGTTCTAGTATCTGTTAGGTATTCCTTTTGTGCCTCCTAGAGTCTTTTATTCTTTCTGTTGCTCTAGTGATCTTCTTATTCAACAATTAATTTAATTTTATGTATGAAAATTACACTGTTATTGTACTCCTTCTGACATTTTAGCAATGAATGAGCTTCGGTCTTAGATTTCTACTGATGTATAGTTTTTAATTAGTTGGCATCTTCTGTATCCATTTCTTGCTAGCCTTCTTTCATGTCAGCATGCTTATACATGTGCATCAACCCGATCTGTTTTTGCAAAATTGATGTATCACTATTGTATAAACAGGCATTTCTCAAGGAAAGTAGCCGTGTTATTATGTATTCAGGAGCATTGTGATTAGTATTTCTGTTATGACAGGGTCTTTGCTGAGTCCAAATGTTGCTGACTTTGCAATGTTGTGGTCAGGATACAGATGGTATGTACGAAGCTATGGAAAAAGCTGTAGTTAGAAGCGAGGTAAGCTTTGCTTTACTGTAACTGCCTTGTTTGGTTTGTGATCTATTTACTGACTGAATTGTGGGTTCTTGGTACCAAAACAGGGAAGGGGTGGTTTCTGTGTGGGTAGATTTTTTTATGTAATTTCCCAGAAGATTTAAAATTCTGATTAAGCATTGATGTTTAACATCAATTTCGACGCGATTTCAAAGAAGAATATCAATTTCGATGTAGAAAGTCAGCACTTCCTGAGATGCAGAAGAAGATAAAATGGTTCATCTTGAGAAACTGGAGAGAATGAACTTATTTATTAGTATTTACTAGCTTTCTTCTTAAGGAAGAAATACTTGCTCTTTGATTTCTTTCTTCATTTTTGGGCTATTCTCGCAATCAGTAATCATGTTGTTTTGATAAAAAGCCAAGTATACAACAAAAAATAAAGTCTCAATGGGTCAATTAGGCTGCTATCCCTGATAAGGTTTCCTTTGTTGCACATGAAATACTTATTTGACCAATAAAATGATAGAAATTAATATGTTTGTAGTCTGTAGAAGTGGCAGGGTTATAGGAGAAAATAATTATCTCTGATATGATGAGGTTTAAAAGAAATGAATTGAGGTAATAGAAGAGACCTGGTTTAAAAGAGAAAATTTTAAGTAAAAAAATTGAATATGGAAGGGTTACAGCAGAAAAGAGTTATCTCTAATACGATGAGGTTTAAAAGAGACTGTGGTAATAGAGGAGGAAGATTCCGTGACTTGGAGGAAAGACAATGAAGATAATGAGAGAGAAATATGCACCAAGTCTCAGCATCTGTGTGCTACAAGCTCGAGTTACAGTCCAGTATCACCAAAATAAACAGAATAAAAAAAAATTAATTGCAGAACACCAAATCAGTTTTCTGAGGCTGTCCACATTATGTGGAGAAATGTTATCTTTGCATTGGGTGCACTAAGTCAGCATATTTGTGCTGCAAGGTAGGGTTCTCAACAGTGAAGTCTCGCCAAAATAAATAGAATTAGAAAAAAAAAAGTAATTAATTTCAGAACACCAAATCTGTTTTCTGAGGGCGTCTACATTATGCAGAGAAATGTTGTTTTTGCATTGGGTTATGTGGTAAAGAATTGAAGAAGTTGGTGGTTGCTTGTTGATGGTGGTGGTGGTACTATCCAGATTCTAGGAGATGGAGGACTAGGGATGATCCGTGGTGGGATACTGTACAGTCTAAGTCTTTTCCACGGGCGAGGATCTCCATGAGTTGATAATTCAAATTGGAAAGAGGAAGCCTTTCTCATTAGCAGGCACTTATTTTCTGTTGACTTGATATTTTCCTCCACCCAACACTGAAATTTTGGGAAAACCCGCTCTGCGTAGCCTGAAATAAACAGAGCCCTAATATTTAATTGAGCCAGACAGCTTTCTTTGATTATGATGCCTGTTTTGTCAGATGAAAGCTTGCTGTCCGTGAATTTTTTTCTGTGAGAACGAATCTTATATATCTTGCCCTAATTTGTTTCTTGGTTTTCAGTTTCTTTTGTCTCTGTCTCTTTGTTCATCAAACATAATACTTTTAATGTAGCTGAACATAATTACTCCCGTCGTCCTAAAACGAGTCTTATTTCTCTAAATTTTGTTTCAAAATGAGTGTCCTCTTCCCTTTTAAGGAAGATCGTTATACATGAATCACTAATAATATCTTAGTAATAGTTAGAATCTCTTGAATTTGTTGTGGCAAATGCACATAGGGGTGGGTACATGGCGTCATGGCGAAGTGTCAGACTCTATGTAATTTCTCCTTATTTGTTTTTTTTGAAAAATGAGTACAAGACACTCATTTTTGGATGGGAGGGAGTATTATTTTTTCATGTATGGAGAATTGGAGATAATATGTGGAACATAAGCCCAATAGGAGAGCTTGACAAAAAAGACTAGTTTCTTAAGTGAGAGAACCCATGGACTTATCTTCCCCAAATCCTAAGTCTCTTCCTCCTATGTCGCTCCTGCTTTAGTCAGCTTTCATCGAAATCACCAATTAATCAAAGTCAACCTAATAGGAGAGGTCAACCCAAAAGACTAATCTATCAGGTGTGAGAACCCATGGACATAAGAAGCACCCTTGGTACATGGTATGTTTCCAGTGTGGGATCATATCGATATGTCAACAAATGTTTGATCCCTGATCTAGTCGGTATATAGAGGTTTTGACTTTCGAGTATGGTGGTGGGTAGCTGATAAATGGGATTAAAACTAAGTTTAAGTTTACATTGAAATCATTCTACAGACATGTTATTTGCTCGTAATTCCAGTAAAATGTTTATAGTGGCCTTATTGTCATTTAATTAAATGATGACGACTTGTCTTGCCAGATGAAACATGCTGTCAGTGAAATTCTTATGTTTATAATGGAGTTTTAGAGGGTTTTATTACATGCTGAAGATTTTAAAAAAAGTGGTAATTATCCTTTGTAATATAGGGGTCCTGGTCTGGTTCCTCCAATTCTCATTCAGCTGTAGAAAAGGCATTGACAGCAAAATGTAAAGCTGGAAACTGGGAAATAGACAGAAAATTGCTGAAAATAGGAGAAAGAATTGCATCTGGATCATGTGGAGACTTGTAAGATCAATTTTGTTCTCAGATTTACTATTTTTGGTCAATTTACTCTATAATTGAAGTCTTCCATATTGATCAAATTTATTCTGATTTTGAACAAAGGTTTTGTGGAATATACCTTGGACAAGCTGTTGCTGTTAAGATTCTTAGATCTGAGCATCTGAATGATGCTTCAGAGGATGAATTTGCTCAGGAAGTGGCAATTTTAAGGTGAGTATCCTTCTTATGTTTTGGCATGAAGCTCATGTTGTTTCTCTATTAGATAACATACGATGTTAATATAGACTGAATTTGCCATTAGATAGAAAGAGGTGTAGTATCTGGAACTTCACATGTGAATACATGGAGTAGGTTACTGTCTTCAGAAAATCGAAAAAAAGAGAAACATCAGGGGCTAAATTCTTATATCTTTTCAAAATTTTATATAGTCATGATATGTTTTATTTTAAGTAGTCAACCGTAGATACTTAAATGTCTAAAACGTATCTCCCACATTATGATTTCAAATTAGTGTTTGTGCCAGGTCTAGTAGTCTAAATGATTTTGTTGCTGTTAAATGTGAAGCTTAGGGACACAGACCATTGGCAAATATGAAAATTTGTCTATGCTGACTGGCAAGTGGCTAACATTCAAAAGACTGGCTAACTCAAAATATCTAAAGCACTTCACAAAAACATAAACAGTCAATTGATAGTGATCAATGTCATTGCTATCATATTTTTTGTCGTAATAGAAAATTAAACGACTAGGACGCCAATAAGTGATGATTTGGTTAATTAGTGTGAAAACAATATTTTATTACTCCATTTGTCCTAAAATGAGTGTTAACTTTCCTTTTCTAGGAAATTAGTTATGCATGAATTGTCGATAACATCCTTATAATAGATTAGTTAGTATCCCTTTCCAATTGATCATAAGGATTAAGAATATAAGAGTAAATATACCTCACTAACTAAATTATCCTTATTTTTTCTCAAAATAGAATAAGGACACCCATTTTAGGCCGGAGGGAGTAGGCATGAATGCATTTATTACTTTGCAAGCATTTCTCTTTTTAAAAAAAAGATAATATAGGATTAGGGACTATTTTCTGTGTCGGGTTTTATGGTGAAGTGCTTTTGATACTTTGTGTGATCTAATCAATGAAACACCGATTCCTCATTATGGTTGATGAAATTTGTTGGATTCACGCGTTGAACACGGACACTCGAATCCTACTCTATAATTTCAAAAAATAAAATTAATAAATAGGATAGTAATGACATAGTTTGATTGTTAAATTTGAACTTATAATGATAATGATTTCTAACTCTTGCATATTGAAAATAGGGTTGTTTGTAACAAAGACGACTCAGATTTTAGTTTGACATGTTTATTGTCAATCTTAACTTTAATATGCTTAGAAACTACAAGTTCATGTAATATATTACATCTAATATATATTTATATTGAAAAATTCACGCGTCCAGACATATTGTGTTATTTTATACATATTTTTAAATGATTATTCGTGTGCCCAAATCGGTGCTTCATAGGGTCTATTAAACTTAACTTTAACCTAAAAGGTTAAGCTAATAGGTGGAGGGTTCAACGTGTATATCAAGTGGTGACAAACTTTATATTCTTTTGATGTAGGATATATTAATATTTCCCCTCACGTGCAGGCCGTATAACACAACGGACCTTGCACGTGGACCAAGAAGGAAGACAACAAAGACGGGTCACTAGGCCCAAACCAAACCAAACCAAACCAATATAGGCCTCTTTGATAACATGTTAAACTTTATTCCAACCCAAAAGGTTAAGCTAATAGTTGGAGGGCTCAATGTGAATATCATGTGGTGACAAACTTCACATTCTTTCGATGTGGGATACATTAACAGGGTCTAACATTGATGCTTAAATGTCTTGCTTGATTTAACTTTAAGTTTCAGACCTATGACGCGTATTTTCTTATGTTATTTGCTTTTTATTAGTAGCATTTAAAGTGATCGTATAATAGATGATAATGTTTGAGTTCAATTCAGTTCAATTGGTAGCCAATTAAGCAATTGTGAGTAAAGTTGATTGATATACAGCTCTTCAATTTCTTGGCAGTGAGGTATTTTGTGAGGTATAAATGCATATTGTTTAACCTTCATAAGCAACTTTGAAGAATATTTGCAATTTTGAGGGAGGATGATCAAATCAGTTTGTAAGCAACTTTGAAGAAAATTTGTTATATTAAGAAGAGGATGTTCACATCTATAATTTTTTTTTACTTCTGTATCTTTGATGGTAGGAGGTTTTTGACGGGGATTGACTGACAATCTATAGTATCTTCTAGCTAGTCAATAAACAATTATTTTTCTGAAGATGAAGATTTTGTTTCATATTTGAACAGTTAAATATTGAAAATTGAATCGTTAACAAACTCCCTCTGTTCCAAATTAGTGTCTTGTTTCACATTATTATTACAATTATTGTTGATTTTATTAGTGCTTGGTTTTCTTTTTTATGCCCCTATATGCCTTGGTTATAACAAAATCAAGTGATTCTAACTTGATTTTCTCAAGGAAGTATTGTTTTTTTTTGTTCATGATTAACTTACTAAAATAGAAAGAGGGCTTTCATTTTGGGACATATATATTTAATAAACAAGACATTTATTTTGGGATGGAGGAAGTGCTTATTATAATCACTTTTTCATTTGTCTTTATGCAGGGAGGTTCAACATAGAAATGTTGTACGTTTTGTTGGTGCTTGCACAAAATCTCCACATTTGTGCATAGTGACAGGTAAAGAACTTCTGATCAGAAATAAATGTTTTACCTTGTGCACAGCTTCACTAAGGTCTCTTGTAAAGTAACTCATATAAATTGACCTTGGCAAATAGGTGGTTTTAATATTTGGTTGATATGTAGAGCCTGACACACAACATGCTCATGGTATCTTCTAAAGAAAATCATATTGTTAAGTGATCCCACATCGGTAAAATATAAGATAAAGTGGTTACATATAATGGTGCAAGTGAAACTCTACTAACAAGGTTGATCTTTTAGTAGTGGAAGCCCAAGTCATTATTGTACCCCAATTATAAAATTCAACATGGTGTCAGAGCCGATTTGTTTGGGCCTAAAGGCCCGTCTGCCTTACCTCTCGACTTAAATCCACCTATCCACTTGCAGGTTGGGGCCATGCCCATCTTTCTTATTCGGCCTGTTTGTGAGGGGGAGTGTTAAGTGAGATTTTGTTTGGGCCTAATGACCTGTTTGCCTTACCTCTCGACTTAAGTCCACCTATCCACGTGCAGGTCTAGGGCTCATGCCCATCTATCTTATTCGGCT
>JAYMSZ010000721.1:0-17619 GCA_036897665.1 Pelargonium citronellum
TGACACTCTAATACGCATTATAAACCTCTTTTTTGTTTCAGCTTTTATTGTAGGTATAGATTTGAAATTTGCTGATTGGCCAAAAAGCTCGTCACTTTCTTTTCTGGGTTACAGACAGTGACCCCAGAAAATTAGACGCCATGGTCAGTTGCAAGAAGAGAAAGTGGTAGAGAAGAAGCAAAATTGTTGCAGCAAACCTTTTATTTTCACTCTGATGCATTATCATTAGCATATGCAAATTGTTGCAATTTACGGAAGGAAGAGAAGAGACATCGTGTCATCGCCACACACACTGTCGGAGAAGGACTCGCGTCTCCTCCGACTCCGCCACCACTCTCACCGTCTCCGGCCTCGGAAACGGCGCACGATCTTCTTCTTTTTCGACTCCACTCCTGTCCTGTGTACTCCTCTGATACCACCAATTGCCATGTGCTAGTGCTCGCGGAGCTGGCTTTTATTTAAATGTGAGCTTCAAATTCCTAACCCTTCTGTTTCTTTTTTGTTTTGTTTTCTTCATTTTCTGTTGGCGTATCGATTTTGAGTTCAATTGGATCGCGTTTTGAGCTGGAGCCCTAATATTTTTCGTGGTGTGACTGAGCTGACTGGAGTTTGAAGCTGGTTTAGGGTTTTACTTCTTTGAATGTGTTCATTGGAGTTGCTGCCGTTGCATTAGTTTGTGTTTTGAATTTTATTCATTAGGAACAATCATTGGTTATACAGCACTAGTCTCTGTAGCTGTTTTGTGGTTTGTGATGTGTTATGTTAATTGAGATACCAGTGAGGCAATCATTAGAAAGAACTTACATTTGGGCTTTGGAATTGAAATGCTTGAACTTATTTGTTTTTTGTTGTTGTTTATAGAAGTTTAGCTATTTATTTTGATGATTTGGGGTTCAGGAAGGTGACAATATATAGCAAATAGCTAGATGGCACAGATGGAGAAAGATGTTGGAAATGGAAGAGAGAAGGATCTGGCTGTAGCTAATGGTTTTTTGAAAGAATCGCATGCTTCATCTGGTACGAGTGAATCTCCTTCCCGTGTTTCTCCAGCACAGAAGAAGTTTGAAGGGAAGGATGCTCTTTCTTATGCCACCATTCTTCGCTCCAGGAACAAGTTTGTAGATGCTCTTGCCATTTATGAGAGCATATTGGAGAAAGATAGTGGAAATGTGGAAGCTCACATTGGAAAAGGAATATGTTTGCAGATGCAAAATTCAGGGAAGCTTGCCTTTGATAGTTTTGCAGAGGCAATCAAGCTGGACCCTCAAAATGCATGTGCCTTGACACACTGTGGCATATTACTCAAAGAGGAAGGTCGCCTCGTAGAGGCTGCTGAGGTAATGTCAAGATGCTTAACTTATTGGTACTTTTGCAGAGTATGTAAGATGTAAGGTATATGAAAACCTTGCGAACAATGGTTATTTTATGGTAATAAGGTTATCGTGTCTTTCCTCTATAGTGTTGCTTATTTTCTTGGCTCTTTATTGTGTCACTTGCTGCTTTTGTGTAAGTATGATTTTGTTTGTAGAATTGCTTTTGTTCATCTTCTGCATGATTTTCGTCGGTGATGCTGATGCCTTACATTGAAGCTGTTTTATTTCTTGGGCTTTTTGCCATTCTAATCAACTCCTGAAATATATCCTTTTAATGTTCATTCTGTGTAGCACATTAATGTGAAAGTTAGGAAGTACTTGAAGCGAGGCACTGACATCTTTTCAAGCCTGATGCGCATTAAAAATTTCACATTGGAATTACTGCAATTAAAACACATGTTTCTTGAAGCCAAATTAATGGAGCAATGTACAGTTAGACATTACTAGATTAATACTTTTTTTTTTGGATGGGGAGGGTTTCTCTTCAAGTAAGACGATGTAGATTTAGCAGAATTATATTGGAAGATGAGTAAGTTACCATGTCTAATATCTCACAGGTTAGCCTCCTTGTTTAAGCTTTGATGAGTTTGAACAAACTAATGCTCTTAGATTCCACCATTTCACCGTGAAACTAAGTCAATCTAACTGTACAATTAGCTAGTTAAATTCTTGACCACAACATATGTTTGTTGACCAAAGAGATGCCCATCTCATTTGAGATATGCCCCAATTACTGCCACAAGAGATCAGATCCTGCCTTGTCAATTGCCACATTTGCTTGGCGTTTGAGGCTCGTTAGAATGAGTACATACATATCTATATGTACTATACCTATATGCTGAACATATTTTTTACTGCGCTGTTAACATCACTTCCGGTGTTAGCTTTAGTGCAGTGAGAATGCCAAGGAGTCAATTGGTTTAAGTTAAATCTCTAGAATCCGAGTTGAGCCTTAGGCTATGTTGCATCATGCATGTACGTGGATATGAGATACACGATATGACACATACTTGGCGGTGACTCATAGTTTTCGTAAAACTAAGACAAGACGTGCTAATGATACGCTCTATAAAAATAATAATTCACATTATATATATACGAGAATAAGGAATCTAAGCCAAGAATTTTTTGGCTTAGCCTAAGCCAAGTCAATGAGAGCTTGCCACCACATTAAAATACTCATTTACCCACCCAAGTGAATTTGTGGGAGCAAGGCGACCCGCTGGATCCGAGCATTTTGAATGAGGTGTCATGGCTTAGCCTAAGCCAAATAATTCTTGGCTTAGGATCCTCAATTCCTATATATATATATATATGCTATATTAATGCATATAGTTTAGCTTAACCATAGTAAACATTGTGTGAAGAAATATTGTTTTCATTAAAAAATTTAAATAAAAAACCAAAGAATGTAGAGAGATAACAAATCGGATGACGGAAGGGCAATGTTTTTTTTTTTTTTGGTTTGAAAAAGAGTTAAAGTAAGTATTTATTCCTTTATTAAATCCGCACATGATAAAAAAAGTGAGAGATAATAGGCAAGAGTTTTATAGATGTATATACTTGATGATGATGTAAAGTTAAAAAGTTTTTTCTTGAAAGAAAAATCAGTATTTTCTAAGAGGAGTCATTTCCTAAGTAGCTACTCTTCTTTCATCAACATGTCCTAGGGTGACGGGTATGTGTCTAATTAACTTCTGTAAAAAAATCATTTGGGGACATAAATGTGTTATGCACGTATCTGATTGATATTTTATTTTAAAAGGGGCTGCATAAAATCACATGTCCAACATGTGTTTGAGTGTTGGACACGGACACATAAAGAAAAAGAGAGTGCATGTGCGTCATAGGCCTTAGGCATATGCTGTCCACTGCCCATCTTTTATCCGATTATCACTTACAGCTCTTGACTTTTGAGTTTTGTCCATGCAAGCAACCATTTTCTCCTTAATTGATATGTGCATTCATCCACTAATCTTTTTTACTTCGTTACTTGTTTGAAAGTTTTTTCTAAGTTATAAATTTTGATTGATGCAGTCATATCATAAGGCTCTACAAGCAGACCCTTCATACAAACCAGCTGCAGAATGTCTGGCCATTGTTCTAACAGATCTTGGTACTAGCTTAAAGCTTTCTGGAAACACTCAAGAAGGAATTCAGAAGTATTATGAAGCTCTCAAAATAGATCCACATTATGCTGTAATTCTACGCTTATTTTTTATTCTCATTCTGGGCTGTAAATTTATTTATTATTTGATGAAATCACTTATTTTCGTCATCCTTTCTTTCTGATGCTTGCAATCTTTATTTCTGTACCTCACACAGATTTATGCTCTTACTTTAGAAATTCTTATGTGCAGCCTGCATATTATAACCTTGGTGTTGTTTATTCTGAAATGATGCAATATGACATGGCTCTAAGTTGCTATGAGAAGGCTGCAATGGAAAGGCCCATGTATGCCGAAGCATATTGCAACATGGGTGTCATATATAAAAACCGTGGTGATCTGGAGTCTGCTATTGCCTGTTATGAGAGGTAATCTGTTAGTTTTCTATTCTTGCCACTGGCTCTGTCTTAAATTTGAACTAGTGTAGTCTGGTTGATGGCCTCTACTGATTTGGTCTATGGTTTGTTCTGTTCTGTGTCAGGTGTCTAGCTGTGTCACCAAACTTTGAGATAGCAAAGAATAATATGGCAATAGCTATGACAGATTTAGGAACAAAGGTGCTTTTCTTATACAGTTGCTAGCTTCTAAATTATCTTCTTTTTTCTTGCTTAGTGCGGTTGTTCTTTTCCCTAGAATTTAGTTTAGTTCTTTGATACCCTGCCTTTTCTACAACCATTGTAAGCAATGGGATTGGCTGGCAAGAGTTCCGTTCCCCTGCAATGTACCAAGGGGCGAGGGACACGGAATCCTTGGTATCTTGAAATTTGCGCTACTCTCACGGCCTGGAACCCACACCTTGTGGAGGATTTAGGCTGTTGCGCCCTATGTATAAAAATGCTATGACATGAGCAAATCATTGAATGTGAACCACTAGTTATAGAAGGTTTCTTTATTATTGAGAACCAGGTTTGTTTTTATTTTGCATGGGCTAGAACTTTCTGCAGAGGAACTGCCTATAAAAGAAAAATCCCTGTTGTTAAAATGAAGTGATGGCCAACTTTATCCACTTTCACCGTATGAAATGCTTTGACTAATCTCTGGCACCCACACAACTGGCTTAGTAAAAAATGAATAAACTTATCATAAAAGTTCTTGCTGATTTCTTCTGTGTGCTGTTTTGTATGCAGAATTTGTCTTCAGATTGTATCTATCATACTTTCTATTTGTGACAAGTATTTCCATACTTGATTTCTGAAACACTGATATCTGTTTCCAGGTTAAATTGGAAGGGGACATCAACCAAGGTGTAGCTTATTACAAGAAGGCTTTGTATTATAATTGGCACTATGCAGATGCTATGTACAATCTTGGGGTTGCTTATGGTGAAATGCTCAATTTCGACATGGTAAGTGAACTGTCGAAAAATAATTCTCTCCCTGGTCACTCACGAAGAGGCACATGTGCGTGTATAAATTCTTGTGGCTGTGTGTCGTTCTGTTACTATTAGTGGCCTAATAATAAATAAAATTGAGGTTGACAACTTATTTTGTAACTAATAGAAAATATTATATCTTTGTTTATACCCAGGCAATTGTGTTCTATGAACTTGCTTTCCACTTCAATCCCCATTGTGCGGAGGCATGTAACAATTTAGGAGTAATTTTCAAGGACCGGGACAACCTTGATAAAGCTGTAGAGTGTTATCAGGTACAATGAATGCTTGTGAAAGATTTAGTTCCCTTTTCTACAGTGCATAGCATTTTAATCATCATGGCTGTATTCTCATAATTGTTATTGTTTTTATTATCATATATGGCAGTTGGCTTTGTCCATCAAACCAAACTTCTCACAGTCATTGAACAATCTTGGTGTTGTCTATACTGTTCAGGTTTGTACCAAGTCTTGTCTTATGACAGATACTTGATAGCACTTCATGTTTGTGATTCTCTAATTGTCTACTTAACTGCTGATAGGGTAAAATGGATGCTGCGGCAAGCATGATTGAGAAAGCTATAATGGCAAATCCCACATATGCAGAAGCATATAATAACTTAGGTTGGTATCTGTTTTCTTTTTTGTAACTTTCAGTCTTCTGGAACCTTTTCCATCTAGGTTACTCGTTAGACAATTCCCTTTTTATGGGTTTACGGAAGAGATGGTAAAATGTATTAAGGCCTTTGATCTTGTCATGTAGTATGTTTTTAAAACATCCTGTTAATGTGTCCTTTTTGAAGTTGTCACTTTTGCGCCGTAGTTATAGAAAATAATCTGGAAGCCTGTGGACAATAGCTTCCCTGAAGTAATAATGAACACAAAATGTTCAGATGGTCTTGCTTATTTTATGTTATTTGGCTGCTGTTGGTAAACTGATGTTTGAATTTGGTTCCTAAGAAGGGGCTTCAAATACATTCATGAAAGAACAGTAGTAGATAAATATTTCAGCTGGTTTATGCATTTGTTTTCAGTTGGAATGACAGGAATACTATGGGTCTTCCAATAATTTTTAATGGCAGGCTGTGATAATTTAGAGTTTCAATACTTGTATCGTGCCTTTTTCCAATGGGTTGCCAGTTCTTTTCCCTTAGAATTTTCTTCTTGGATATCCCTCTCAATCTAAGCTTATTTTCTAAATTTGTTTCATAATATCTTTCGCGTGTAGGAGTTCTTTATAGGGATGCTGGCAATATAACTATGGCCATAGAAGCTTATGAGCAATGCCTTAAGATAGATCCTGACTCTCGCAATGCGGGCCAGGTATTGTTTCTCTTTTGAATTTTTCATTAAGGCCTAATTGCATCTAGTTGTCAGGATCTTACTCAACAAACGTTCTTTATCACGCTGGATTAAAAAAGCTATTTTTCTGGCTTGATTGTCCCTTGGCCTGGGTTTTAGGCATTTTTCTGATAATTCAGTATTTAGACTTGTAGCTTGATGTGGATACATGGTTTTGTTAAATTACAAGTTTGTCTGATCCAGTCTCTTTACTGATGCGATGCATGTGTATTTAAATTTCTGATTCTTAAGAATGTTGATTGTACATTTCTGATTGAAAAAACTATGGAAGGTTTCGAAAGACCCATGGAACTCTGCATTGAATTCTTGTAAAGAAATGGATTGAGATAATGTTAACCTTCCCCCAATGACGTATCCACCTAGGTCATTGTGAGGGCAGTTGTGCCCCAAGTATTTCAAAAATTTGTATATTTGCCTTTACTAACATTTGAAAATTGTCCCCATAATTTAATATAATTTTCATTCTTTCATGCGAAGTGGACTTAAAATTCAGTATCTCAAGAAAGAAGCATTGTTAAACTTAATTATGTGATAGTGGATAAGTTCAATAAATCTCTCTCTCTCTCTCTCTCTCTCACACACACACACACACACACACACACAAAGAATTTGTTTACGGCTTAAAACTTTCAACAGGACTCCGCCAAATCTCATTGCTACAACTCGAAGAATCCAATGCTTCGCCTTCTCCATCAATCACTCCACCATTCAGCATCCGCCAAGCCATAGCTGTAGTTTAGAGTCTTGGATTCATTCACCCCTATCGGCAGCCATCATTTGTAATTCAGCCCCTAGGAATAAGCTGGGGCTATGAAAGTTAGGGGCTATATTTGTACTTTGTTTCTTATGAATAAAGTACTGCTTGCTGATATATATATATAATAGCAAAATATACCTTACAATTTTGCTCAAAGCAAATGCTTGAACTTATTAGTTTAGCAATGAGAGGATTTTCAAATCTAAAGTAAAATAAACACTCAATTTCTCCCAAAATGAGTGTCCACTTTCCATTTTGTTTAGTTAGTTATGCATCGAATTATTAATAATGTCCATAAGATAAGTTAGTTATGATCTCTTCTTTGTTACAACAAAAACACATTGGGGCATAAGAGGGAATGCCTCACTCTAGCAAACCAATCCTTAATTTCTACAAAAATGGGAAAGTGGGCACTAGTTTTGGAGTGGGGGAGTATTTGACTTAGTATTTATATTATAATTTAAATAGTTGTCTAAACACATACTACCTCTGTTTCAAATTAAATGTTGTTTTAAAGGTTTTCACAAATATTAAGGAAATGTGTGAAATGACTTTTTTACCCTTAGATATAGACAAAAAACTCATCATTACTAATCCACTATCTTTCATATGAAAGTCATTATAATAAAGGGCATTATAGAAAAAATATGTGTATATGTGATAAAAATAGAAAGTGACATTTAATTTGAAACAAAAATTGGACTCTAGAATGACATTTAATTTGAAACGGAGGTAGTATTATATTTTGTTTCTTTGGGAGTAACAAAAATGAGAATGCTTAGGTGGATGCATGGTGACACTTGGAAAAATAAGATTAGGAATAAGACTATTTGAGAAAAAGTTGGGATAACGTCAATTAAAGATAAGATGTAGGAAAATCATTTAAGATGCTTTGGACAGTGGTGTATCATGGTGAGATTAGTGATCCCGTGAGGAAATGCTAGAGAATTCAGTTGGGAGAAACTAAAAGGGGTCGGGGTGGACTTAAGGTAACATGAAAGAATCATTGAGGAAAGAAATGATAATGCTAGGTTTAACGAGTGAGTCAACATAAGATAGAACAGAGTAGAAGAGGAAAATATGGGCAGAAGATAGAGTTTTGCTGAAGGATTTATGTAGTCAACCCTGACGTTGTTTGGCAAATGGCTTGGTAGTTGTTGTAGTAGATAGACAAACTGAACTGATAGTTAACTTAAACAACAATATGAAAGATGAAGGCATCGGTGAAAAAATCACAAATCATTCAATAACTAAAATAATCCAAATTTGTGCTGTATAGTTTTTTTATTCATTGATAATGAACTATTAAAATATTTCAGTAAAAAATTATTCTTTTTGCACTTTGCTAGCTATCTCAATAAAAATAATCTAGCTCGTAAGGTCGCAACTAGCAACACACAAAAAAACACTATATATATGAGTTAAATTATTTCTACATTATTGTTATATATATCATTTAAAATTGCTCCCTCAAAAAAAAAAAAAAAATTCTGCATCCATCCCTGTTTCCCCCAATAGTTTCAGAGTTTGTTTTGCTATGGTATCTTCTTCATTATATATGATAAAGTCCTGAAAAAAATTCTTAAATGTAGTCCGGTGAGCGCAGCTGAAAGCACTGAGATTCATTTTTATTCAAAATGCATTTCATAAACTCATATTTCCTTTGCATGCACTCTTTCAAGGACCTTTTCTTCGTGTCCTTCAGCTATGTGTATTGAAAGTTTACTTTGTTGGCTGTGTCTGTCTCTAGAAAAAGGGGCCATCCTTTTTTTAAATGAATTTGTGGTATGGAATGCCTTCTTTAAAGGTGGCTATCCTGATATATAGAAACTTTAAGTTTTATTTCAACTGGTTGATCAACCCTGTGTTTTAGAGTTGTAATATCTTAGCCGTATGTGGTTGGCAATTGCTTGCAGAATCGGTTGCTTGCGATGAACTACATTAACGAAGGACGAGACGATAAACTTTTCGAGGCTCACAGGTTATACTTAATTTGTACCAATTTGATGTACATATTCTCTGGTGTCATCAGTGATTGAATTTTATGATAAACGGGTTGTATATATAGGGCGTTTTGGTGGATTTTAGTGACTTTAGAATTTGGCTTTTATTAGTTTACTCTACTTGACTTGATACCAAACTATCATCGGTGTTCTTGTTGCAAAGTGTCTGATCTACTTGCTAAATTTCTGTTTCATGTTCGAGCCTTTACTTGCTCAAATAATTGGTTAAGACAATGACAGCTTATAACAAGTAAGTGAACCATATATTCCCAACTGATTGTTAATCTCATCTAAGATTGATACTCTTGGGGCCTCGGAGTGCCACTGTCCAATAATCTTCATGTTATCCCCTCTTTTCTTGCTTGCAACCTAATTATTCACTAAAACTAGTTTGAGATATCTGTATAGTTTATTTAACTCTCTCTCTCTCTCTCTCTCTCTCTCTCTCTCTCTCTCTAGCTTCCTTTTGAAACTAAGAGACTAGTCTGTGCAACCTTGGTAAGGTTAAAATCAAGTTTCTCTTGCTGAAGGGTTTTTGACTTTGAAATATCCATTATGTTTTTGTATACATGTTAGCACGTGAAACTGAAGAGGGGAGTTGTCTTGATATTCTGTCTCTTGAAGTTTAATTCTCTGCTATGTAAGACAAACCACGAACATTCTTGTCACATACCGGATTGACAGATCTAAAGCTCCTCCTGAGGCGAGGTACCCCCAAGTGAATGCCATCAAGATCTCAAACATTTTGGACAAAGATCCTTGTGGCTTGTTCAATTTCCTGCTTCGTATGCATCTTTTAGATTCCTAAATGAATCTGAACTAAAGAGCTGCTCCTGGTTTAACAGCTCAGTGTTGTATATTTGTAAATAAATATTTTTCGTTAAGCTCAAATGGCTCTCTAAATAGTCCTCCCAAAACCTAGTGCAGTAGGTATATTTCCATTTGATGTCTTTTATTATATTTTCATGTTGTGTGTAGCGGTAGCATCTTTTAAAGCATTGGACTAATCAATAACTTAAATTTTAATTGATTTCATCAGAACTGATATTTGTTTGCAATTAGGGACTGGGGTATGCGCTTTATGAGGTTGTATCAACAATATGCTTCTTGGGACAACCCAAAAGATCCTGAAAGGCCCATTGTGATTGGATACGTATCTCCTGATTATTTCACTCATTCAGTATCATATTTCATTGAAGCCCCTCTTCTCTATCATGACTATGCAAATTACAAGGTGGTTGTTTATTCAGCAGTTGTAAAGGTATTTATCACCTTAGGGTATTTCACTACAACTTTCTTATCACATGTTCACACTTCATGGAAGCTCATGAGACTCAAAGCATTATTGAAACAATGATTATATATTTAAAATAATGGTTATATTGTAAATGCATTTTTCGGTCATATGGTGTTGAATAGGAATGCTAATCCTCAATTCTATATGTAACTTATTGTATCTTTATCTTTAACTGCTTGGGTGACATGTTGGATGGGCTGTGAGATGAGTAATTTAACCTTCAGCCCCATGCGTAAGGTGAATCTGAACTCTTGTAATCGACCAGTGTTTTTAAATTTTAACTTCATATTTATTTTTTAGATAATATTGAATGCCTAAATTGTTTTTTTTTATAAAAAAAAATTGTTAAAGGAAGTGCTTTCAGGCTATCTTAAGTCTATGATAAGATATAGGAGATGGAGCCATACTATTGGGATCCATACATTTGAAAGGATATTTTTTTTTTTAAGGTGTCTCTCACTCCATTTTCTCTTTTAGCTGTTAGACTTGCACACGAATTACAGTGTTAACTAATTAGCATTCAAAATTTGAAGAATATGATTAAGAATTGCCATTTTGTTACCAAAAAAAAGTTGTTTCTTTGATATACCAAATATGCAATTCTGAACTTGCTTTTATATTTTTTTTCCAGGCAGATGCCAAAACTCATCGGTTCAGGGAGAGAGTCCTAAAAAAAGGTGGGGAATGGAGAGATATTTATGGGATTGATGAAAAGAAGGTAGCAAGCATGGTTAGAGAAGATAAAATTGACATCTTGGTGGAACTTACTGGTCATACAGCTAACAATAAGTTGGGAACGATGGCCTGCCGACCAGCACCTATTCAGGTATGATGGAAGTAAATATATCCAGAAAAGTCCCTGATTAAAAAAATATTGTTGGCTTGAATATATTTTATTAATAGCATTGACATCCTATAATAATAATTGGAATGTTTTGTTGATTGGGTGCTAGATGATTGTGTTCTGCTATTATGAGATGCCTTTTTCTTCTGTCTTTTCTGTTATTATGAAGTCAGACCTTTTTTTTACAAGGAATATGATCTTCTATTGCATGCTTTTAAGAAATGATACCCATACAATTTGCAAGTTATATTTCTCCGTTGAAATAGTTAAATACAACATAATTTATGGTTCCACTTATTGTATGGTACAGACAACTAAGACTGCTTTATCCATGAACCTGGTTTGACATGCTTTTCCTATAGGTGACTTGGATTGGCTACCCAAACACAACCGGTTTGCCTTCCATTGATTATAGAATCACTGATTCATTTGCCGACCCTCCTGGTTCAAAGCAGAAGTAGGTGTTTCTGTTTCTTTCTCTCTTTCTGGATGTTGTTCCTCTTGCTTTTGCTCTCAAGCATTTTCAAGCACAATCTAGCTAAATTAGATGTTAAGAGTAAATGCGTAATACTGTTTCTGTATATGATTCTTTTGCAGGTATGTTGAGGAGTTAGTTCGACTGCCAGAATGCTTCCTCTGTTATACGCCATCCCCTGAGGCTGGTCCTGTGTCCCCAACTCCTGCACTTTCCAATGGCTTTATTACATTTGGTAGCTTTAACAATCTAGCCAAGGTATCATATTGGATTTCAGTCTCTGTTGAACAATGTGTATGTGCCATCAACATTGAATCAGGATTGTTTAATTAATTCTGATTTATTTGTTCTTTACCAGATAACACCCAAAGTATTACAAGTTTGGGCAAGAATACTATGTGCAGTTCCAAACTCTAGACTTGTTGTAAAATGCAAGCCTTTTTGTTGTGAGAGCATAAGGCAGAGATTCCTTGCAACATTGGAGCAGCTGGGCTTGGAATCACTACGTGTTGATCTGTTGCCTCTCATTCTTCTTAACCATGATCATATGCAATCGTATGCTCTTATGGACATCAGGTAAATTCTCGGTTTAATAGTAAGAATAATCTTCTTTTCCACTTTTTTTTTTCCTGCACAGTGAATCTCTCTATCTATCTCTCTCGAAACCGTACTACTGTTTGAAATTACTTATCTTCAAGAATGAAGTTTGTATTAAGCCCGCCTTTAGTCTTCATATGCCATGTCATTGAGGAGGCTAACAATGCTGCCTTCTTTGTGTAGCTTGGATACCTTCCCGTATGCTGGAACAACTACAACATGTGAATCTTTATACATGGGAGTTCCATGTGTAACCATGGCTGGTTCAGTGCACGCCCATAATGTTGGTGTCAGTCTTCTCAGCAAAGTTGGTAAGAAACTGTACTTTTTGCCATTCTAATTCTTCTATATCTTTAATGTGATAATTTACGGTAAAGGCACAACTTGATTAATTCAGTATCCGTCCCAGTCAAACATGGTTAATGGTTTTTGGATAAAACTATAAACTAAAAATGCTTTATTTATTTATAAAAATTGGTCCATGCATAACCCAAGTTGCATTCGGCATTCCTAATAGACGTTTATGTTTCTTTAAATATATTATACTAATGTTAATAGCTGTGTAACTGATAACAGGGTTAGGAAATCTGATTGCCAGAAATGAAGATGAGTATGTCCAGCTTGCAGTGCAGTTGGCCTCTGACGTTGCAGCTCTTGCAAAATTGAGGATGAGTCTTCGGGACCAAATGTCTCGGTCCCCTGTCTGTGATGGATCAAATTATATCCATGGTTTGGAGTCATCATACCGGAGCATGTGGCGTAGGTACTGTAAAGGTGATGTGCCGTCTTTAAGACGCATGGAGACTCTACAGCAGCAGGTGGCTGAAGAGGTACCGGCAGAAGTTTCTGGGCCAACAAGACTTCCAAGCTTGATAGAGGGCTCTCCTGAATCTGTGAAAATCAATGGTTTCAATCCTGTCCCACCTATGTCAAATCTCTCCACCAGTGAATGAAATGGAGCTCAGTTCATTAAACGAACTCTGGGAAGTTGAGCTGGCTTAAACATGATCTAACCGGACATCTTTCAATGCCTTCATGAAGATTGGTTTGGTTTGGTTTTTCTTCCGAGTGTAATACTTGATTTCAGATGGAGCTTCTCGGTGGTGTATGATTATTGATTCATCCTCTGGAATTGATGCTGATGCTCATTGGAGTGGCCACCCAGAATTCTATATGTTTGCATAGGATCACATTTTTTGGGAAAAGAATGCGCCGAGTCCATTTGTAGTTTGATTTTTAGTTGTGCAAGAGAGAATTATAGTTGAGTTGAAAGAAGTGATAAAATTTTAGGCTTGTGTAGAACATTTTTCCCCCAGAACTATAGGTGTTATGGTTTGTATATTATAGTGTTCTGATTTATTTGAGAATGCCCTATTTCATATTTTGAATTGGCTTCCAATCCATGGTTTGGTCTCTTGGAAGGGCGATATATGAATGTGCTGAAAATGGAAACTAAGATTTTGAACCTCCCTTTCTTTTGTAGAGAAGGTAAATGGTGTCAAACAATTGACATCTCGAGTTCGAGTCAACTGGTAGGGTTATTTCAGCTTTATCTGAGGTCTCGAGTTCTAAGGAATGCAATTGCGTTAGAACTTGGTAAGGCATGACGTAAAAGTGATGATTTCGTGCTGATCACGGGCCTGCTTTGGATATCTCATAGTTAATACAAAAAAGAGAGGTAAATGGTGTAATACTTATTAACAAAATGGTTGCCCAAGTAATTGTCACTGTCGCATTTAGTTGCTCCAATGTGCAGAACAGGTAAAAAATAGAAGTAACTTCCAGATCTCTAATAAACATTCCACATGAAAAACAATGGCAAAATTTGGCAACATTGGAAAAAACTTTCTTCAGACAGTAATTGGAGGTCAAATGAGCAATCATTCTCTTTCCATCTAAGGCAGATATGTGCCAAACAAATGTGCAAAAGCAAAGAAAACTGAGGTTACAGGTCTGGATTGCTTCTCATCATTGCTTCCTATTTTTGTAGAATATCCAAGAAACTGATAGGTGGCTGGCACAACAATTTTAAACCAGAACACTTGATCCAGCAACAGCTTCATTAATCTTTCACCGCTGTCCGCAGAATCTTCACGTCATGGATGGGTCTGTAGCAGCGAATAAAAATTTGTGTGTAAGTAATCTAAGAAAACTACAACATTGATCTGGACAACATGAAACAACTAAAGCAATGAACCCATGAATAAAGCTAGCAACTAGGCAGCTACATGAAAGTCTCCACATAATCAATAGTCTAATGTGACGTTGTCTTTACCAACCTATGATGATTTGGGATGCATAATATCCCGGGTCAAGCAATTCACATTATATTATGTGTTGGGAATGCCAAGTGTAAATGATGATGCTGTGGCGGTCTCGCTCAAGGATGGGGTGGTGCTTCAATCATGTAGTGAAGTGGGAATGAACTAAAGACTAAGGAGGTGGTTGCAGATCAAATAACAATGAAGATGGTAGAGCTGCTTATGGATACTGTTAAATATGGGTAAAACTAGTCTACTCTTTACTTTTGGTGCGTGTATGGGTCTGGGTGGGGGATAATTGGGTGGTTAATAATGAAAGATGATATGTTGAACTCGAGGTTGTGTGTTCAAAGTTAGTAACAGAGAAATATAGAGTATATGAATGTACTAGGGAAAACAGCACAGTGCTTGCTCGAGAATATTTTAAAGACTACCTATCGTTGTTGTCAGTTTGGACACTGCCGAGCCTTTTGATAATTTCCATTCCCCTACACACTCTTCCAAATATCGTGTGCTTACCTGCATACATTAACATAATTCAAAAGGTATTAATACAAGAACAACAGCATTACCAAACAATAATGGGAAATTGGTCTGCTACATCATGATGAAAATTAATAATAACAATAAAGTGAAATGGAACAAATGAGAACCAAATTTATCATTTTTTATAAATATTCATAATGGGAAAATTTGAGGTAATGCATATCACCATATAAATGCTACACAAAATGAACATTTCTACTAGTGCAAATTCTAAAATGCTACTTGGAGAGCATTACTAATTCTAGGCAAACACACACACAACGAAAAAAAAAGGCAGTGAATAAGAGAGTAAAAACTGCAAACAATTACCTTTTATCAGCAAAAGATCTATTTCTGCATCGAGACATGCAAGTCCTCTATAAGGTATCGAGGCAACTCAGACACATTTTACGAGCAATTAACAATTTAGTACTCAGTTAAAGCCTTAAACTGTTAAACACCACGAATTCAAGTGGAACTAGACGCAAAGCATATCACTTTGTTCCGTTCAAGTGTCAATGCATTCTTAAAGGATGTATGACAATGATCTAGCCTAATAACGATACACATGAACATAAGGATTCCTACATATGATAGGAACAGAGTAAAAGTCTTTGAGAAAACTGATGTGCCAGAGATGGCCACGAGTATCCATCTTCAACATCATTGCCTGATTTTTCATGAGAGATGTTCCTACTTCCTATAAAGTTTGAGCTCAGAGCTTGGTGAATGAAACGTAGTCGTCGAGGTTTTGATTTCTACAGCACCATACAACTAACAACCTTAATATGATGAAGTTTCCAACAACCATGTACAACTTTGTTTTGTTTAGAATGCTGGGCAAACATAAGAAGTCTCCACAAAATAAGTTTGAAAAAGAAGATGCATTCCTACAAAAGCAACCGTTCTGAAACTTTATTTGTCAAAGTGTGTGAATTTATAAAAAGTTTTGACATAACCGCCATAATGAATCTTATCAAGAACTGCAGAGAACCAAATTATTACCATCCAACGAAGGAGTAGGTGCCAGGGTAATGAAGAACTGACTTCCATTTGTGTTTGGCCCAGCATTAGCCATGGATAAAATACCAGCTCCAGTATGCTTCAACTCCGGTTTTACTTCATCTTCAAACTTCGCACTGAGACCCGTCATTAGATAACTCAATCAGTTAACCCTCACAAACATCAAATTAGAATATCAACAATTCACAAAGAAATCAAATAGGAAAAAAGAAACATACCCATAGATTGATTCTCCGCCCCTTCCGGTTCCCGTGGGATCCCCACCTTGCACCATGAAATCCTAACCCCCAAAAACACAATCAGCCAAGCAAAACAATAACCCGAAGATTCATGTAACTTCAACATTTAAGCACATTCATCAATTCACAAAAGCAGATGCAAGAGAAAGAGAGAGTGAGGAGCACCTTGATGATTCTGTGGAACTTGACATTGTCGTAATAACCTCTGCGGGACAGTTCAATGAAGTTCCTGCAAGTTCTGGGTGCGTGCTTGTAGTATAGCTGTGATTATATGCAACAACAAAACAAAGTTTCAAAAAGTACAATAATTTCCTGTTTGTTCACCGAGAAAACATCAAAGAAAGAGAACATAATCAAGTTCAATTGATCCTACCACCAAAATTTGCCCTACTTTAGCTCACTATTTAAAATTGAGAAGTGAATTCCCTTTCGTTTTCCTTCACTTTCCCAGCAACCAAACAGAAAAGAGAGAGAGAAAAAACATACCTCGACTGTGAAAGAGCCCATGGACGTCTCCAGAGTCACCTCCGGAGCTCCTCCTTCCGCACTTGCCCACATCTTTCACTGAACAACACTTCGCCAAAAGCAGTGACCTTCACAGAGATTCTCGGAGACGAAGACACTAGACCCTCTCTTTACAGGGCTTTAACCAGATCTTTTCGGGTCGGATCTCAGTTGATCCGGTATCCACGGGCTCATTGCGGGCTGGGCCGTTAACCCGAACCCGATTTTAAGACAAAAAGGTCAAGTACTCAGTGAGGAGTGAGGACAGTGAATCAGTGGTCGGAAAGTTTGAAGACAGACGAGCTCCGATAAGTGAGGCCGATAGAGGATTGATACGGTGTGACGCGGTGTTTGTGTGGGTGATTCGATGAGGCCGATCAGGCCGGAGATCTTCGGAGGTGGGGTTTCCGGCGTAATCAGACGGGCGGTTGTCATCGGTAATGGATTCGCCGGCGCAGAGAATCAGTGCATCGGTTTGGTTCGTGCTCTGGGCCTCGCCGATAGTTACTCCTTATGCGTCAGTACCACCTTCTTCTTCTTCCTCTCTAAAAGGCCTTAATTCTTTTTGTGTGTGTATGAATCCTGTTAGTACTGTTTCAAGAATTTTTTGTAGCTCTGTTTGTTTCCATGAAAAATTGATGACAATGAAGGATAAAAAAGAATCTCAGCCTAATTTTAAGTGGAGAATCTGGTAATGAATGTTGCTAGAACTGTGTGAAGATTGTTTGCTCTGTTTGTTTCAAAGGAAAATTTCCTGGGGATGTATTTTATATATGATTTCAACTCAAAAGTTTACGTTGCCATTTTTATGAGGGTAAAT
>JAYMSZ010000722.1:0-17615 GCA_036897665.1 Pelargonium citronellum
AAGGGCTTTTAGTATCAGGGCCACCGGGGCTTTTTCGCCCCCCCCCCGCCGTATCGGAGCCAAACACCTCTCTGACAATACACATTTTTGGGCATTTCCTCTGTTCACAGCCACTCACTCATTTTCTGAAGGAGAGTGAGAGATTACAGATACGGAGCTCTTTCTCTCCACAATCAATGCATGGAAGAAGAGAAAGAGGAACTTTATAAGAAACCGCTTGAGGAGCTACCGGAGGTGATTGCCGATCAGTCCGCAACCACAGCTCCCGCCGCGGCGAACACATCCAAACCCTCTCCGATGAGCGCTGATCAGCAGAGTGGATATGGGGATGATGGAGTGCTGCAGCTATTCTCCGATCATGAGCTGGAGGAGAAAATTCGGAGACAGAGTAAGACTATCGAGTCGATGGCCCCCAGATTGAGGGACAATGGAGAGAAGCTCAAGGTCTTTCTCAAGCGCCTCGAGGAGGAGATGGAACGCAGAAAATTCAGCAGACTCGAGAAGGTTCAATTTTTCCCTCATTGATTTTGTCAGCTCAATCCCTAAGTCTTGTTTGGGTCCCAAATTGCTGTATATTCTGAGAATCTAGACACAAATTGTTTGGTTAAGTTGAAACTCGCTAGCTCCTGTTGCTGCATGTGTGTTGTATTTGTTAGAGTCCTTGCAGTATTTTCTGGTGAACTGATACTAGAAGCAGTTACAGCAGAGTGTGAGAATTTGCAGTAGCTTAAGACGAGTTCAGTGTCTTGTTTGGACAGTGTGTACTATTTTATTGACTCGAAAACATTTTCCATTTGGTATATGATCTTTCAGTGTGTGTAGTCATGCTAAATCCAATGTTTTTTTCGACTTCATGCATGCAATTCGATTGGCATTTCTCGGGGCCGGACAACTACATGGTTCTTTCTGCTTATTCATAGGACTTCACCATTACGGTCGGATAGTCTTGGCATTATATTCAAAGCTCACTGTATACTGCAATTGTACTTTCTGATGATTCCTAGGATTTCCATTTGTGATCATTATCAGTGTCTTAAGACTCTGAATCCCCATTTCCGGAGAAGATCTTTCAGTTGTAAGAAATTTTCATTGATTTGCTGCACATAGTTTGTTTTGGATGTTAAGGTTACTCTATAGGTTGGGATATAGTTCATTAATCAGTCCAATGTCAAGTTGGATCACAGCTTTGCATAGGACTGTATGTCATGACCTGATATTACCTAGCAAAGGCAATAATACAGTCATGTCCACTGGTTCATTATATAATTGCATTGACTTTATTAGCTGATTTGTAGAAATTCACAATTATATTTTAGGAGATTATTAGGTTGCATGATAGTATTGAGGTTCTATCAGGTATGATACCTGACTTCTTGGATAAGTTCTCTTAATGCATGCATTATGCATGTGATGTGACATAGTGGGAAAAAGGAAAAGAAAAGAAGATACAATCCCCATTTAAAATGGATATTAGAAATGTCGTTTTAATAATTTAAATAGAGATGAAAAGGCTGGAGTTCTCCTTGACCTACGGTAAGAAAATACCAAATTGCAACTCTAACCACATAGTTGATAGTTCAGTATTTCGCGCTCCCTTTCATTACTTATGATCTGGCCTTGTAAAGATATTTTAGAGTTCCTAGCAGGCATATACTGTATTCATAACCAATGTATAGAGTACATTATTGACATGGTTCCTTATGCTTTTCACTGGACAGGGAAATGATGAATGCAAGAAGCCTACACGAGCTGAGAATTCAGTAATAGTCGGTAAATGCCTGGCTATTCAATTAGCATTACATGGCCATTTCCTTTCTTCAATCTTAGTGTTAAGCTTTATGAGTGAATCTCTTAAAACTTTGAAGTGGTTTATCTACGAGGAGGACTATGACTGGTTTTCCTTAATTCCAGAAATATTGTTCTTATAAATACATTGGAAATGGCCATTTGACAGATTTATGCAATTTAAGACGTACAACTTAGCGTGTCAAAAGCTAATTCACGCTATGCAATAAGCTGCCTCTAAGGAATTTTTTGTCTTTACTTCTTAAAGCTTAAGTGTGGATGCACACCTGTAGCTCTGATTGAATGTAGAAATCTCGACATTTTCCATTTTACTCGAGAAGTTAATACTAGTTTGGTTGCAACCCAGTACTAGTTTTTCCCCTAAGCAAGTTCTATTGGTAAATGGTAAATGCTAGGATCAGGATTTCTGATTCTTAGAAGTGAATTTTTGCTTTTTAGCAGGTTTTAGTTCTGCCATCTAGAGTATCTGCTATGTGATCCAGAGAATCTGCTTCGAAAACACCATGTATGTAATCAAAATATCTTTCATATAGGTGCACCTGATGGATCTAGTCAAGGAAGTAGTTCACCCAAAGATCACCCACAGTCCACATTTGGTAAAGAGTTCTCTAAAAGGATAGACGAAAATGTATTATACTCTAATCATGTTATCATTATTTATGCAGCTAAACACAGTATAATTGCATTTATTAATTGACTTCATTTACGTAACAGTCAAATTCTAGGAGAATCAATTCGATTGATAAGGAATTCTCCGATTTCAATCATTGTGACCGCCGGAAAAAGAGATCCAATGGGCGTATGCCACCAAATGCACGGAAGAGAGGTCGGTCTTCATCAAGTCAAAGGCCTATTCAATTTTCTAGCAGTGCTTCTATCGATGAAAATAGACATGATATTTCAAATGGTGATCTTAATGGCAGAGGCTCTTCTTCTTACTCACTTCCACTTCATAGTGATGGGGAAAACTTGTTGAACAGCTGTGACAAGTACATGTTTTATCTTTCCCCTCTCTCTTTAGAATAACTTTTTCATGCAGTTCTTGAATTCCATTTTTTTTAGACAAATCCACTGTTTTATTATAGGCTTAACTGTTTTATAATTTTATATAATGAGTTTCATAGCGCTGATGCTTTTCTCATCACAGATATGCATTAGTGTATTTTATTTGACAGTACCTGGGAAAATATAGTTTTAGTTTTCAGTGGGACGTACTGTCCATCTATCTCAAATTGAACTGGTAGACCAAAAGTATTATTTTTCACTGCTGCATGATTTGGAGATTGTTATTACTTGTTTGTTCTATATGCTAATGTAATCTCATGGTAGAACTATGTAAGCTGAAAAGTTTTGCCAATGCCAAGGGATATGAGACCTATTTGACTAGTTTTTTTTAATCATAATGTTCCATTTATTGATCGGGGGCAAGGCTATTGGTTCTTGCTAAGCCAATTTTTATGCTGTTTTAGAAGTAACATGCAACAAAAAAAAAACAAAAAAAAAAACACTTTATCTATCTAGTATTTCTTTTTCATTTTGTTGAATTTTCTGTTCCACCTCATAATTCTCTTGTAAGGCCTACATCTTGGATATAATATTTAGGATGATCCACTTTAGCTAGGTTGGATCTTCGTTTTCTGTTCAGAGGTCCTGACCTTTGGAATACTGAGATATTATTTGTATCCATGCTTATTTGGGTGGTTTGAACTAGAGTGAATTTTGTATTTGATATCTTTCTGTAATTCTGTCTTATAGGCGGAATGGTTTTGAAGTCCCACTTTCAGAAGACTTGAGAGCTAGTGAGGTAAATATTGAAAGCCTTTTTTTTTTGTCTTTTGTACATTGTTTTTTAGATTTGTCATATTCAACTATGCAAGCATCGACTTATATGAGTGTATCTGCATGTGAGGTTCACAAATTAAATCTATATTTGTTCGGTGCGTTACTTCTATAACAACCGATTCTTCAAAAATACGGAGGATTAGATTAGGTGGTTAACTACAATCTGAAACACATTAGTTAATTACTAACCCTATTAACGAACCTCCAAGATAAAAGGATCTTTGGGTTTTGAAATATGTATGTTCCTAAAAGGAAAGACATCTCGTTGGATCTACTTACAGTTCTGAGGTCATCCAGTGGTCAGTTCATTGTTACGCGTGCCTTGCAATGGTAGTTTTATTTTATATCTTTCTATTGGGCTTCTTGTTCTTTTTTTCTGTCAGATGCATAGTAATGTTAGTTTAACAGGATCAGGCAGTTGTTCTGGTTGATGAGGAGGATTATCAAGTTCCAGAGGTAAAAGAGCATGCAGAGAACCTTACTGAGTGGTAAATAGACCTTTCAATATATTGGTTGTTTTTTCCCTCCCCCACCCCACCTTTTTTTATCTTGTTCATCAGTCATAGGTGGTTGAGTCCCGCAATAACTTGCTTCTCTAATGTTTTCAGCATGAAAGAGACAAAGATCTACTACCCATCAAGGTATTCTGATTTTTCTCTCTTGAAGATGACAATGATTTTCTTGGACATTGAGATTTTGAACCTCTGTGCATACCTGTTGACCCAGGGATGATCCAGATCCTGTTATAATCTGTTCTGCTGATGTAGAGTGCCTTGCCCCTGAAGCCTTCTTGACCTCAACCATTATGAACTTCTACATCAGGTAAGTCTCTAGCTAAAGATTTAGTTTAACGCAGTGATTAAGAATTTACATTGATTTAAGAATATTTAACATTCTCACTATTTTCTTGGTTTGAGGACAAATGAAGATTTTCTTTTTCTAGCATCCATTATCATTGAATTTTTGCGGTTCTGTTACGATTTTGGAATTTCGGTTCATTAATCTGTCAAAGGTTGGATTTTAGTTTTTGCATCTCTCAGTTTGGTTTGTTCTTGCTTCTAGCCGGTAGCATGGATCTCTATTACTAAAGCTAGCTTTACTCTGAATTGTTTATATTTACCCATGATATGTATGTTTGTGTACATGTGAAATTGAAGTTTGCAAGGATGGTTTTGTTCTTTAATCTATCCTAACATCCTACGCTCATCTTCCATGTGATCTCTTTTATAATTTTTTTAGAAGGGTGTGGATTGATCTGAAACTTTGAGTTTATTTGAACCATTGATTTTAAGAAGAGGATGCTTCCTCATCTTTGAGGAAGAGGGTTGAAGCTAAGTCCTTCACATTCATGCTTTAATTCAGGGGGAAGCACTAAGAAGTTATAGTGTTGATGAATGATTACTGAAATTTAGAATCTCTGTTGCATGGACATTGTGAGCATTTTAAATGCAGAATTTTGAAATTTTACTTTTTATGAAACATTCTTGGACATCTCAGAAATGCATTTTCTTTTAAGTTTTGGTATTTAATGATTTGTTCTTTCTCCTGGCTTAGATATTTACAGCAGCAAGCAGCTCACACGAATAGAGTGACGTGTGATTATCTTTTTTTCAATACATATTTCTATGAGAAGCTTAAAGAGGCTGTGACATACAAGGTAGTTGCGTTTCTTGGTTTATTTTTTGCGATTGTTCTTTATTGGAATAATTTGTGGTTCTAGTTTGTCTGTGCAAACCCTAGTTTAGGCAGAGATGATTTTAGTTTACTTCAGAAAATAATTACTCTTTGAAATAGAAATATTGCAAGTGTCATGGGCGTGTGGATTTTTGTTTTATATGTATTTTAGAAATATGCTCTAAATTTTCTCTCAAAATTTGAACTGTCATCCTTTTTACAATACCAATAGAGCTGATGGGTTCATCTCTTGTTAATTAATCATATAGGGGATTGGCAACAATACTAAATTTGTGAAGTTCAGAAGGTGGTGGAAGGGTGTCAATATCTTTCAGAAGGCTTATGTACTTATTCCAATTCATCAAAAGTATGTTACCTCTCTGCCTTATATTTAGATGCTTTTTGAATATAGATGCCAAAATGGGCCATCCCTGTTGAGAAAGATTAACTTAATTGAACATTAGTTGTTTAAGTTTTCCCTTAAATTTGTGCATCATTTGACATTCATGATTCATCACTGTAATTGTTTGATTGACAATTCTTTCCAACTAGCATTTATCAGTAGCCCACCTTATGGAATTCTTGGTGGAAAACATAAATGGTTGTATGTAGGATGGTCAAAGAGTTAGTTCACTTTCTTTTCCTACTTATAGTTGACCCCCTCTTTCTTTTGGTTGCTACTGATGTTATCAGAAGTTACAGATGAGGTTGGTTGCATATGTGCTTTGCTTTGGCATCCATACGGGTTACATGTGTCTGTTTGATTTTACCAAATGCATTATTTCCACAAGTACATGATTTTAATTGTTTTGGCTTCTGATTTTCTCTGTAGCATGTGGAATTTAAAAAAAAAAAAGGGGCATGTTTTCTCTTTCTGTTGCTCGCTTGCAGACACTTGCTTAAATTCCTTTTCACCACTTTATGATGTTTATTGTATTCAGTCTTCATTGGAGCTTGGTGATTATCTGTATCCCAGACAAAGAGGATGAATCAGGACCAATTATACTTCACTTGGATTCATTGGGGCTACACTCTAGCAGAGCAGTTTTTGAGAACATTAGAAGGTGGGATAAATAATTATCTGCATATTGGTTAACTAAGGATATCATAATACATGGTTTTTGTGCTGTTTCTATTTCATAGTGCTGTTGTATAAAGTCAAGATAAATGTTGAATATTTTAATTTCATCATCTAACGTCATGGGAAAATGTTATTTTCATCAGTTATTCATATTATTTATTGGATTGACATTAGAAAGGACACAATTTGTTTTGTAGTTATTTGAAAGAAGAATGGAACTGTTTGAATCAAGAAGCTCACACTGATCTTCCACTTGCAGACAGCATATGGAAACATCTCCCTCGTAGAATTGAAGAGAAAAAAATCACGGTAAACTTTTTTTCTTGAATGTTTCGAGTTTATGAAGTCACAAGCTTAGCATGCTGTATTTTTTTTTTAATCTCTCCGAGTAGTGTAATAAGATACAAAAGTCGTTGCCATATATTTGAAATGAACATGTGGGGTAGGGGTCGGAAGAAGGCTTGATAGAGTTGAGTTAAGCTAATTTTTCGTGTTCTCTTTTGGAACTTACATGTGGAGTACAATTTGTGATGTTTTTGGTTTCTTTTTTCTTGAGTATCTGATTGGAGCTTTCTTTTTGGTGTACATTTGTATTTCTTGACAGGTTCCCCAACAAAGGAATGATTATGATTGTGGTCTCTTTGTTCTTTTCTTCATGGAACGCTTCATTGTAGATGCCCCTGAAAGACTTGTGAAAAAGAAAGACTTACCTTCAATGGTACATACTTTCACCTCTCCTTTTATAATTTGATCTCATTACAAAGGAAAAGCATGTAGACCTGGCTGAAAGAATCTCTTAACCAACGGTACATGACAGGATTTGATTGAGCATGTGATTGTGTTGTAGAATTATAAATGCATTCTTAGATGTGTCGTAGTTTCTACTTTGTAATATGCCCACAGTTCTTTTCTAGGCCAAATTTCCTACAACTCCCAAGATACAGTCTCGTGTCATGTCAGTACATCTTAGGTTTTAATGTATTGAGAGACTGAGTTGGGTTGGAGTCCTTTTTTTTCTTCATATTTTAGATGTTTATAACATTATTCATGTGGTTTGAATTAATATACTTATCATTGCCTGATTTTAATACACATTTTCTTTCACAGTTCGGGAGAGAGTGGTTCAAACCTGAAGAGGCCTCTGGTCTGAGAAGGAAAATAAAAAATCTACTCAGAGTAGAATTTCAACATGCCAATAGAATTCGCCGAACCATGAGTACATCTCCTATGCCAGAAAGTGAGAATAGTGAATCCTCAAAAGATAAACTTGAGTAACTCACTCTGTGCAGATGTCATTAATTTTACCCAAGTACATCTCCCGTGGTCAGTCGATCCAAAATCTGAAGTAAATGAAACTTGATACTAGTTTTATATAGCAGCTAGGCAGGAAAATAGAAATGCCATCATTGCGAATAAAGAACAGACGTCGGTTTGGGTGATGACAAGAACTTCATTTCAAAGCTAGAAGCCCTTGCAAGTTGCTTCATTGAATTTGAAGTGTACAAAAGTAGGTGATGTTCTGCAAAAAGTGGATCTTTGTGACAATTAGCACCATGTAAGTTGTGCTTAGATTTTGTTCTTTTCTTCTGTTTATTTTTAGTACTGTTGTAAGTAGTGTTTAGGTACAATGGATCTGCTACTATGTTTAATGAAAAAGAAGAAAAAAGATTCATTTGCAAGCAGGTTAGTTGATATTGCATCTATCTTAACATTAGTGTTGTTTCATTTTTCTATTATAGATCAAACTTAATTAAGTCCAGAATCTTTGTTTTCTTGTGAATCAATAACCAAAATTGTCTCAAAGGTTGGGATTGCATTCATTAAAGTTACATTGGGATCCATGAATTGAAGGTTTTGGACAAACTTCCTACTACTATCACTCACTTCAATTGTACCTGAAGGTATGATTCTTTATGTTATTATACACAACTTGTGAGCCCTCAAGAACTAGTTTTTAGAACCAAAACCAACTGGATCATTATATAAGTAGATCATACTGTTGCTTTTAGAGCCGTTTTGAATTTATCCGGAACGCGAAGCACTGGAGCCTGGAAAGCATCGGGATTGCCTAGCTGACCACAAGCAGCCATCTGATCATCACCTCTACTGGTCCGTAATAGAACTGTGCACCCTCCTCCAGCCAAAACATTTCTAAACTCAATCATCTTCTCGTCAGTGGTGGGTATGAACTGAGATCCAATATGAGGATTGAAGGAGATAAGATTGATCTTGCAAGGAATGCCCTCAACAAGGTTTATGAGTCGCTTCGCATCCTCAAGGCTGCAAACAGAGGTAGGGAATATAATGCAATTACTATAGTTCTCAAATCTAGAATTAGAACCTACGCTGTTTTTTATTTATTTTTTATATATCATGCAAAATGTCTTCAGTTCATGTATCTTCATGAATGCAGCATTCCAAGTTAAAAAACAAGCAGATCGGGAATTGTCGAATAGGTATTGTCTAACCTGTCATTTACTCCTGCAAGCATAACATATTCAAACAGAACTTTGTACTTGTGTTTGCAACGAAGTTCCTCCCTTAAGGTATCAAGAAGCAGCCCTAAGTCGTACTTCCGGTTAATTGGCATGATCCAGTTTCTAACCTGAGAAGTATTTAGCAAGGGATCAATCTTTTTCTCCTCATCTTCATACATCTTGAGAATTGAAATGGTGTGGGAGCAAGTGAATTACCTCATCAGTTGTAGCATTCAAACTAACAGCTATTTGACAACTCGATTCTCGGAGGTAGCGCTTCAACTGGGGTACAAGACCACTGGTTGAAACTGTGACCCTCCGAGGACTGAAGTGAAGGCCCTGATCGTGCACCATAATATTGGAAGCTTTTATGACATTATCAATGTTGTGAAGTGGTTCTCCCATTCCCTACGAATAATTACCAAAACAGTAATTACAAACTAGCTGACATGATCATAACCCATGAAAAAAGCTAAAATGTTCATATCGTAGCCAGCCCGGGCTGAATTCTCCTGATTCCTGCTAGACTCACCAGGGCGGAACAGAAATTCAAGTGTAAAATATAATTGATGTGATAAGAAAGTAGAAGAGTACATAATACAAAAAAGATGAAAAAAGGCTTCGTGGTTATAAACAGCATGCAACCCGCAGATACGAAGTTGACTAAAATTTCATAATCAAAGTGTCATGTACACTTGCACAGTACACCTACCATAAAAACAACATTTGTAATGGAACCAACTTCACTTGAAAGCAGTTGTCGCGCTAGCACGGCTTGTTCTACTATCTCAGCAGTGGTCAGATTTCTCCTCAAACCCATTCTGCAAAATGGATTAATGTTATATGAAACTGCACAACCTAAAATATTGGGTTTTACAGCATAATGAGAAGCATAAGAGCTTGCCTGCCAGTGAAGCAGAACTGACAATTCATGCCACAACCTACTTGGCTTGATACGCAAACAGTAGTCCGACCCCTAGCACAAGGTATAACTACTGTTTCAATTACCAGTCCATCTTCCAATGTAAACAAAATCTGCAACCTCCTGTCAATTTCACATCATGAGAAGATCCAAAAGGAAAGGCAAGAACTGCTGAACCCAAATTTATAATCATATCTACCTTCTTAGTTCCATCACCTGCCGCATGAATATCTTTCAAGGACAATGCCTTGAATTCAGCGTGTTCACTCAACATTTTCTTAAAATCTTTGTTCAAACCTAAACATTATTAATGGAAAACAAAATCCATAAAGCCGAGAGCCCAATTGTTACGTGTAATGGTTAGAAAGAGGCTCATGCCATCCAAACATGAATTAAAACATTATCTAGAAGATAAAAGTCAATTGATCATTGTCAATATCAATAACTAAGAGTTAGGGACCTTGTAATTCATCAACACAATGTGCCCAAAAGTTGTTCCCATACAAAAGCTTCCACAGCATCATGGCCTGACCAGGCCTGAATCCATGAAACTGAACCCAATTCTGCAAAAAACAGATTCTTATGATTGGAAATGAAAATCAAATAAATTCAACCAATTCAGATAGGATGGTGAAACATACTTCCAGTTCAGTGTAGGACATTCCTTTGAGAAGCGTCTTCGAGCTTTTCTGTGGAGCTGCAGCAAAATCGAATTTGCAAAATCACTGTAAAGCTGAATCTTGACAAAAACCCTAAATTGATTATATTTATACAGACACTCACCGCAGGGAGCGTCAGAGACATTGTCTTCGACGGAAAGGATGGGAATTGAGGAAGAGGAGCAAAGGATGGTGGAGAAGGAGCGAGGATGAGAAGAAGAGAGCAGAGATGGAAGAGTAGAGAGTGGTTTCGATGAAGGGAAGAGGTTGAGACGATGAAGATGTGTAGTAGCAGGAGAGGAGTAGGCCATAGCCATTAAAGACGAAGAAGAAGAAGGATTGTAGAGAAGCAGAGAAAGAGAGGTGGGTCCCACTCTAAATCGTCTCATCACCATGCACCTCATCTCCATTTTCTCTCTTTCAGCCTCTAAAGCTTCATTTCATTTGACAGTTTCTGAATTCACTGGTACGCCATTGCTTAGGTTTTGGGGATATTGTTAAGACTACGTCGTTTTTCTGTATGAGGATACAATATCTCAGTTTTTTTTTTTTTGTTTATACCTGGGGTTCCTGAGCGGGCCTGCACATTCACGGTTGACACCTTTAAACCGTTTTATGGCACTCGAACTAATCCTCATTCGAGGTTTGTTCACAGTCAAAACTTTTATCTCTCCCTACGGATGTGTTGAGCGAGAATCGAACGCAAACGTTCTTTCCACTCACGCAACTGTGTTGCCAACTGCGTTATTACTCTTGGGCAATATCTCAGCTTTTACATGAGTGAGAAGACAGACAATCTAAAATCAATAATCTAAACCTAGATACCATCCTAAAAGCTATCAATTTTGTGGATCGTCCAAGTACGAGTTTATATGAAAGGGTTTTGGGTTAGTTTTCAAATACGGGTCTCGAGTTGAATTGAATTTTACTTTTTAGATATACGATCCGACATGAAAGTTGGTCGAATCGAATTTCAGGTGCCTACAATTTTGGATCCAAATCGTCGGCTCTACTAAAAGCCGCATAAAAAAGAAAACCTAGTAGTAAAGAACAGCCCTATTAACATATCCCTGTAATGGAAGGTGCTGAATAAGAAAAAGGTTGGTAAAATTCATGGCACACAAAAGCCCAATTGCAAAACTAAAACTCCTAATTCAAAATCAAAACCTTGTATTCTGTTTGTTGTACATGTTTGGCTGTCAATGTCATAACCACCTAACACAGTAAAGCCAAAGAAATCTTAATGCTGAGAGCAGTACATTACAAGCAATTGATGAATGAAAAGATGAACTTGTAAAACTTGGACAAGCTCTCAATACATCACTTGTACATCTATCTTATGATAATACAAGATCCTCCCAAATGCTGATATCACAGATCCTCGAATACTCAACTGACGGGCCGACGACTTAACATCTCGTATATAATTTGATTCCTCTGCTCCTTAGGCTCAACATAACTTCGCACGAATGTGACTAAATCCCTCTCTACTCTTCTAGCTGAATATAATGGAAATTGATTCGCAACAACCATCTCAACCTTCTCATAGAATGCATTAGTCCCTGTAATTGAGATTAAGAAAAATGTTAGTCCTCTCTTACAAAAAGTATTGACCAAGTTCATAATTCGTAACATGTACGAGAAAATCAAAATCGAAATCATCCAAATAAAACCTGAAGACCCATGACATAAAACAGAGACCAATGGCTTATCCACAAGGGTGTCAAAGCTAATAGTCAACAAACAAAAAAACTAACCAATAGGTTTCTTCAGACATCATATTCAGATTAAATGAAAAGAGGCAGGAAAAGAGAAGAGGAACAGTAAGGCAAAGATGAAATACCATACAGCATTGGATGAATAGAAACCATCAGAAATAAGGTTGACATGGTATTCTGGCTTTAGAAGGCAGATGCTTGTAAGAATTAAAGAACAGAAACAAGCTACAAGAAGAGGCTGGTGTTCATTATACACAAACAGCAAGAATGAAATGGGGGTAGCACTTTCAAATGTAGTGAGAGTTCTAGCTATTCATTTTAGAAGCATGCATTACAGACACAACATTTGTCACCGCTACAAATCCAAAATACTTAAAAGCTCTAAACCTCTATTGCACTCAAATTTAGTTGTCCACAATCCAGTATGAAACCCTGAGATTAAACTGAAAGGAAAATGTACTAAGTTGAATAAAACTACCCACAACATATAGATACAGCAAAAGTCAGATTACGACAACTTCAATTTAAATAACTGCTAATGTTTTAGAGAGAGTAAATTGACAAAGAAAGAATGAAGCCTCACTCAGACCCCAATTTCTGACACGATGGGTTGGTGGTGGCAGTGGTTGTATGTGTGTGTGTGACTGGCGATATTGGTGAGCTTTTGAAATAATTATGTAAATATTTCAAACTACTACAGTGACAATTTAATATTTTCTTGATATTATGGAGTTAATTATTGGGTGACTTCCATCTAAAGATTAGAATCCATCTCCAACTTGGGAGTGGATAATAGCTATAAAATGATTGCCCTTAAGAGTCATCATTCATAAGCTTGGAGCAAGTGATATAGTTGAAGGGCAGTGTGTATTAAAAGCACTCAGGTTCCTCTTGTTCAAAGAATAATGCCTATTTAAATCACTTATAACAAGTTGGACTTAATAAAGAAACTTGGTAAAATCGTGATTAAAAGTGGGGGAGCAACAATGATCTCTATTCTCCTCTCTTTATTTTTGGCAGGGCAGAGGAGATATGCAAACCAGTCTCCCATAACAGGTATCTTTTAATAACCTACGCAATAGAGCTATGATTGCATATAAAGAAAAAAGATATGAAAATGTGAACAGAGATCAAAGATGAAAAAAGAAGATTCACCCATTAGTCTATTTAGCAATTATTGGTTCTTTAATCATACCATAAACTGCTAAACAAGATTGTTCGTTCTCCAGAGATCATATATATTCTATTGCAAGCTGGAGCATAAGATAGTTTTGATACAAGACACTCATCATATAGGGCTAACAAAGTTTACGAAGGCATGTGATTCAACCACAACATTCACATATATAGTGCAAAAAGAAAATTTTATCAATGAGTAATAAGCAATAGCATGATAGATTACTTACCAGTACTTGATCAAGCCATCCCAGCCACACGTTGCAACCTTACTTTGTTCTAACGGATGCCACACTGCACCAATGCATACTCCCTCGTGACATTTGAGAGTTCTAAAAACTTTGCAACTCTTCCAGTCCCAGAACCAACACTTACCATCACCATCTCCTGACATGACAAACCTCCCATCTGGCGAAAAATTGACTTGACAAGCATACCCAGCAACACTATGGCCAGCAAATCTCTTTTTCTTATTAAGCTGAAACCTTTCCCTAGTGCTATATATAAGAATTTGATTGTCCAAGCTCTGAGCAGCAAGCCAATTTGAATTTGGGTGAAGTGAAATTGCTGGCATGGAGTGCATATGAGGCTCACTTATATACTTTATTACCACAGGAATTCCAAATTCCCACACACGAAGCGATTTGTCATCACTTGAAGTGACAAATCTCCTGTTATTGTCAACAAATGTAATGGTATTGACTGCCCCCAAATGCTGATCATACTCTTGTGTAATCTGCCCTGTATTCACATCCCATTGAACAATCTTCTTATCACTCATTCCTGCTAAAAGAATGTTCTGCTTATCATCATCCGGATTAAGCTTGACAACATAAGGTATCTTCCCCGTTGAGAAAGTGGATATCACTTGCCCAGTTTCTGTATCCCAATACTTGATATTCTTATCATACCCAGCAGACAAGAACTTAGACCCATCATTACAAAAGGAAATATCTCGAACTGCCTTACCATGACCCATATAAGTTCTCATACACTTACCTGAATTGAACACATCCCAAATCTTCACCTTTGTATCCATTCCCGCCGAAAGAATCAAATGCCCATGTTTCGGGAAGAACCGAATTGCAGAAACACCCTTGGTGTGGCCACTCCAAGTATGCACCAATCTCTTTGGTATGTAACAATGATCGTTTGAGGCCTTTGCATCCTTGGGAGGAGCAATCCAAGACCTACCCTGATAATCCCTCTCCTCCTTCCCATGAAATGTACTCTTATCGGCGAAAACTTCACCTTTATCCCCTCCATTCTTCTCTTCAGCCTTCTTCTTCGCATACTCCTCGGCATATTTCTTCCGCTCCTCCGTCAGCTCCGTCTGCAACCCCTCCTTCTTCCCGGACCACGGGCTCTTCCGGTTCTTCATCAACCACGTATCAGTCGCCGGATTCTGGACCTCCTCAGGGTCCACGTCAGCATCCTCGCCCCCATTCTCGTCCTTCTTCTCAATCCTCCGCTTCTTCTGCTCGTGCTGAGGAATGTTGTAGACGGAAACGGCGTCGTTCTTGTGCAAAGCCTCCAAATCGCCGACGTAATTGCTGCCCTCGGAGGCGGAGGGGTCGGCGGCGTAGCCGTGCTTGTGGAAAGTGTTGTACTGCTCGTCGAAGACGAAGGAGTGGATAGAGGCGTCCTCGACGAAGCCGAGCTTGTGGTTGCGCATGCCCTGGGGCCTGGGCGATGCCGTCCTTGGCGTAGGGGTGGGCGGGGCCGTAGATGGGTGCCCAGAGCTGGTCGTAGGTAGGGTTGAAGGCGACGGCGTGTTGGACGGGGTCGATGGGCTTCGAGAAGGTCTGGTTCGCATGCGCCACCGTGAGGGCCAGCATGGTGTCGTCGACCTTAGGGGCGGAGGATTTCGCCGGAAGGAGGCGCGGAGGAGAGGAGTCCGGCGAGGACGGAGGAGAATTAGGGTTTTGGGCTCCGGGTTCCAAATCGTCGTCGTTTTGGTCTGCGTAGGAGCTGAGAAGATCCATAGATCCAAGATTGAGGAAGAGAAAAGACTCGATTTGACCGGAAAATTCGTATTCTGTGAAAATCTGAGGTTTTGAAATCGAATCAAGGGTTTCGATTTGGACTTCGGTGTGTCTTCTTCGAGGCTTCGCCGGAAAGGATTGCTCAGTTAAATATAGGATGATTCAGTGTGTAAGGCACTAGGATAGTATTACCATCAACCAGTAATATTCTGCCACGTCTTCTAAAACCTTAAATATGCGTATTTGTTTTTCCATATGGGCTTTCAAATTACGTATTTGTAAATGGGCCCTTAGTTATATTTCCTAATTGGTTTAGCAAAACCTTCTCACAAATGGCTTCAACAGATATATTTCCTAAAACTCTATAACCGACACTAGCTATGATTTGTATATTTTTTATGTATAACCGACACTAGTTTTTTTTTTCTTTTGAGTTTAGAAGATACATCGTTATAAACTAGATGGAGACCCACGTGCATCATTCGCAAGTTTTTTTTACTTGAACAATCATGAGTTAGATCATCCAACAAAAGAAATGGTTTTATCGATTTATCGATTTTTTATTTTTTATTTTGGATTTGAAATAAGCATAGTTGACGTTGATTAACTTAATGGAAGAATAATTTTGTTGTATTGTTGCACTAATTTGTTCGTCAAGTTGCCCTCTGATACTTGAGACATAGATATTAATTAGTGTTAATTTACTTGATACATGTATAACATTGTCGTCGTTGCTCGATACCCATGAATAATAAGGTTGACCCTCTATACATGTCATATGTGCACTTGAAAGATTTTGACGGCACGTGAGGTCGAACTCTCTTGTTCGGTGACATTTGTATTTGTTTATGGAATCATAGATTTTGGATTAGAAGTACACTAAAGAGATGACCCTATTAGATTCAAGTGCATGTTTTAGTTTGGAATAAAGCAATGTTTCTAGAGTTGTATAAGAACTGCTTATCTTATTCAGAAAACCTTATGTACTAATCATTTCACAGTTGTTCATACAAATTTGGGAACAAAAAAATAGTTAATTATAAACGGGTGTGCAAATTCAAGTTTTTAGTGGAAAAGGAGATGGAATTTATGATACATTACATCCTAATCCTCCTCTAGCTAGGACTATCTTCTCTCCTCATCACATATAAAGATACAATGAACACATCAAACAATCCCCAAGACAATCCACACACACACACACACCAAATCAATAGTTGGATTCACTCACAAGCTTCAAGGATTCTTGACCTTAATCCTCAACTTTCTAGCAATTTGTGATGCTTTTGGATGAACTGGCCTCTTGCTACTATCACATTGCTCTACCTCAACCCAATTGATCACCTTCAGTATCAGAGACTGAGGAACCTTCTTCGCATCCCCTTCCGCCGCCTTTCCTTTCGTCTTCTTCATCCCATTTTCCAGTGCTTTCTCCACAAACTCCATGAACCAGTTCCCAGCTTCTGTCTCCACCAGCTTCCCCAATTTTATGGTGTTGCTTAAGTTGCAAGAAACCCCTCCTCCTCCTCCTGCTACTGGTTTCTTGTTTTCATCATTCTCACCAATGGCCTCAAGCTGCAACATTTTTCCTAATGGTGTGGACGGTGCTCTCCTCTCGGAGACCATCTTCGGGGTCGAATTCGATCTCAGGAGCTTTCTGCTCACTCCTCTCCGGAAAGCTTGCAATTGATTTGTAAAGTGCCATTCGTCTCTTGGAGGAGCTCAGCTCCATCGAGTTGTGAGCAATTTCATGCAAGATTTGATCATCTCCTCCTTCGCTCTGCTGCTTGTTTTTTGCCATTTCAGTGGCTGAAGTTGCTGCTTGGATGGACACCATATCTGCCACTGCTTGCACAATCTGGTGATGGAACTCCAGAAACTTGTCAAAACAAGCTGCAGGAGCATCAACTCTCGCGGATTTGCTCAAATTTGAAAATGTCCTGTAACAAAAAACATCAAATTAATCAATCTGAGCACATCTATGACAGATTGACAGGTTTCATTTGTTTTCTGGGAAAGGTTCTTACTTGAGAGACCGAACCAAAGTTTCCGAAGCAGAAGCATCTCTCAGAGCCTGAAGTGCAACTTTTTGTGCCGTTTCACGTTGCTGCACAGCCTCCTGTTACACATCAAGATCAAAATTTGAGCCATTGGGTTTGAGAAATGGATAAAAAGGCAACAACTTTTGCTATAAAACTACAGTACCTTGCCCAGAATGCTAAGCTTTCCTGGCAAATTCAGTGGCGTGTTGGTGCTGTTAATGGGATCATAAGCT
>JAYMSZ010000723.1:0-17609 GCA_036897665.1 Pelargonium citronellum
TGTTGTTGGACTGGCGACGGGAGCAGGCACAGACATGGCGATCGAGGCAGCTGATATTGTTCTGATGAAGAGCAACTTGGAAGATGTGATAACAGCCATAGACCTTTCCAGGAAAACCTTTGCTCGGATTCGCATGAACTATATTTGGGCATTTGGTTATAATGTTCTTGGCATTCCAATAGCTGCCGGAGCTCTTTTCCCGTCCACCGGATTCCGGTTGCCTCCATGGGTAGCTGGAGCAGCAATGGCAGCCTCATCTGTCAGTGTAGTTTGTTGCTCTCTGTTGTTGAAGTATTACAAGAGACCCAAGAAGTTGGATAATCTTGAGATACGAGGTATAACAGTTCAGTGAAAATGATGACCCGGTTAAATGTATCAACCGCGAGTTTGTGGGCCCGCTCAAGAACCTCCGGAAAAAAAAGTGATGGGCTGGTGATTCAATTTTGTTTATATGTGGATAAGAGTGAAGTTTGCTTGGGAATTTAGGAATAAGACATGGAAGCAATATGAACAATGGAGGGTTGATGATATTGTGTGTAGAGTTATGTTTGCTAGTATCCAATTGTTATTTGCTTGGCATCTATTGTACAAAAGTTTTGTGGTAGTTTATACACGTACTCCATTAGACTTAAAATGAGTACTATTTTGTTTATATTTTTTTGTAAAATAAAGATATTAGGTACAAAATCATATATGAAACTTGGTTGTGCTCAAAATGTTAGGAATAACACTTAGAAAAAAAAAGGCAAAACAATGTGAGAACCTTGCGGATTTTTGTTGGACATGTCCGACATTGCATTACAATGATCAATAATGCGAAACAATATGTCATTTCATCGCATGTTATTAACTTATAGTTTTTAAAATCAATGTTTTAAATTGAGCATTTCAAATAAAATGTTGACACTCAGACACACTATTAACGACTTTAATTCTAACAAAACTCTTCTTGTATTACATATAACCTTGATTCTTCATATATTATAACGAATAAAAAGTGATCAATATGGTCCTTACTTTTTATAAAAGCCACTTTACTTTTAATAGCCTACTTTTTTTTAATAGCCTACTTAGTTCCTTAAATTTTATTATTTATTAAGTTTGGTTTGTGAGACCGCATTGGACAACAACTTGGTTATGGCCAAATAATTACTCACAATTCTCTGCACTTAATTACCAAATAACATTGAAGCTCTCATCTTATCAATTTAATTAACTAGTTAATTATCAAAAATTCAAAATCTTCACTTGAAAGATGAGAACGAAATAGGCAAACTCTCAATACATCATTTGTGATCTAAAATTCTTAACGCATTGTTGCAATCTCATTAACGGCTTAGTTTAAGTCAAATACTTCGTACCTTAGACGTTTTATTATATAAGTGTTTGAGAGATTAAAAAAATTACCAAAGAGTTGTCTTCTCTCCTCTTATTATGGTTATTACACTGCTATTGTGAATATAGAAATATACAAATCAAATTGTGTACGTACACTTATTGTGGAGTAAAAAAAGACCCATCTTTTTAAGATCCCAAGAAGATGAAGAGTTTTGAGAAGTGAAATGCAGAGAAAATCAAATTGGATTGAAATTTTGTTCTACATTTCCAGCTGCCTTGCTATATAAGTTAACTATTCCATTCCCATTCCATTTGAATTAAAGAATGGTCCTCTTTAATGTTCTAGAAACTGAAAATTCTGACCCCAACCCAACCTACATGTGAAGCTGAAAAAGCCAACCATACAAAATTACAAAATGTCTCAAATTCTGTACAAGATAACGTGATAATCTATGTAACTAATATTTCTTTTTCGTATTTTTGTAGTTTAAAATTTATTTTAACGAACAACAATTTAACGTATATGATATTACAATCCTTCTATGAATTTTTGGCCGGAACATCCGATTTATTAGATACATTGCGCACACGTGACGCATTATGATTTAACAAAATTACTAAATTATATTTGATATATCATGTCTTATTTATTGGCCCATCATTTTATACATTTACTTTTGTACACAATTTTGCACATATGGCTATTTGTCAATTTCGGATGACCAATTTGTCCATGTTCACACTAGTTCCCACTTCCCATCATCACCACCATTCAAAATACCTTACAAAAAGTCAAAACCATGATCTTGACCGTCCATTAAAGATCATTTATGACGTGACACTTGGCCCATGTTTGGCCACGTGTACTCAGCATCTCCGCGATGCATATATATCCACACCAAGCTAAACTACAAAACGCAGAGACTATAAATTGAAACTCCTCTGTTTTCTGAAACTTCCATGCTCTGTTCTGCGATTCGTGCTATCCACCGAAGAAACCTCGCCGCCGCCTTATCTGCTTCTCGTTCGTCGGAGAAACAGTTCTCATCAAGTCCGAAGCAAGCACTCGTAGCTTCTTCTCGAATCGGAATAGGGTTTTTCAGTTCATCGCGCATTCCTAGGAAGTTGTTTACTTTTAGATCGGATCGTACAATGGCAGGCCAATCCAGTCCCCAATCGATATACGACTTCACTGTTAAGGTTTGACCTCTTTTAGGTCTATGATTCTATTTGATTCTATTGTCTTGGTTTTCCAATTGTTTGAATTTTCGATTTTTATTTTGGGGGTTTTCAATTCCTGTTTGGTTCCTTGGAAAATGAGGGGAAATAAAAGAAGAAAAAGTTGCACTCTATAATTATTGTTCTTCACATATGAAGTGTAAGTTTCATGTTTCAGGATGCTAGAGGAAATGATGTTAATCTTGGCCAGTATAAAGGAAAGGTTCTCTTGATTGTTAACGTTGCATCTCAATGGTATGTCACTGTTTCTCAACTTTATGTTTGTGCCTCTCAACACAGAGACCACTGAAAGCCCTAGCTTCTCTGCCCCAATTCCAACAAAAGTGTCATTATATTTAGTGTCCGGCCATTCTCATTCTCTGATTTTGTAGCTTGTGGTGTACTTGATTGCATGCTACTTGCATATAATAGTAGTACTGATGTGTGTACTTTCATTGCAAACAATAAACTTTTACAGTTGCCTCGAGGGGCTATTTGAACAATCTGGCTCTGGCCCAGCAATTGTTGATAGCTTATGTTTGTGTTTGTGTTATTTTGGCTGTACCCTAAGCTTAGAGTCTAGTTTCTTTTGTTCATGAAGAACAGTGTGTCAAGCTGACTCTACACAGGATGCTCATGACTCACTTTCAGAAAATATCGTCTATACTCCACAGAACCATGTTTTTCTTTTCCCCTAAACAGTTTAAGGGTAGGATTGGAGCTTAATGTTTTCTTTTTGATGCAGTGGCTTGACCAATTCCAACTATACTGAGCTGAGCCAGCTGTACGAGAAGTACAAAAATCAAGGTTGGTTTTTCAACATTTTTCTCTCCTTTACAGTTTTATTAATAGAAATTTGTTTTGGGATGGGAGTGTATCTTTGGGTTTTAATTTGGGGGAACAAATAGATATCTTTTTGTACTCCTGCTCAGTTTGTTTCAGCTTTGTAGTGATAATCAAGGGAAATAATCCCTTCTTCACTATATGATTTTAAAGATATCCTTTATCATGATGCAGGCTTGGAGATTTTGGCATTCCCTTGCAATCAGTTTGGATCTCAGGAGCCAGGGACTAATGAGCAGATTGTAGAATTTGCATGTACTCGCTTTAAAGCCGAGTATCCCATCTTTGATAAGGTTAGGACTCCATGGGATTCTCTTTTTGTGCTAGAACTAGTTTTGTTTATATTTCTATTTCTTGCTGTAAATATCTTTACCTTGCACTTGCTTTATAAATCACTATGGCTCTTCAAAACTTAAGTATGAGAGGATATTTGTGTTGATAGAAGAGAATGTAGGATTTTACATTATTGTCATAGTTCCCATTCGGCTTGCCAAGGGGGGCATTAGTTGTGCATCTATGTTTGCTTCCTTTCTCTTGGAGTTTGGTGTGTGGTGGGGAAGGGGTAAAAGATAGCTCTCTATATCAGAAAATTTTCCTGATATAAAGATAAGATTTTAAGAAAATAGAATAAGCTGTTGAAACTACTAACCACTACTAGTCTGAATAAAAAGGTTGTATCAAAACAACTCTTCGGTCTAGTATGGAAAAGCTTGTTAGCATGTTTGAAGGAGGTGTGTTGTTACAGTTGCTATACGTATCTCTAAGCTTAAATTTCTGGTGCTAATACAGGTTGATGTGAATGGGGACAAAGCTGCTCCACTGTACAAGTTCTTGAAGTCAAGCAAGGGAGGGCTCTTTGGGGATGGTATTAAGTGGAACTTCTCCAAGTTCCTGATAAATAAAGATGGTGAAGTTGTTGACCGCTATGCTCCCACCACTTCCCCTCTCAGTATTGAGGTAATATCAATCTGTCTTGTTAAGTGCAACTTTATTCTTCTTTTTCATGAAGAAATAAGAAGTGGGTTCTTCTAATTTGCTAATAGAGTCTTGGTTGGTTCTTTTTCTGCAGAAGGATTTAAAGAAACTGTTGGGGGTTGCATAAGCACGGGAGGTTAGACCATCAGCAATCAGTGAATAAGTGAGGATATTTATAGAAATAAGCATCTCGACAACCATGTTTTCTTACATATGGGACATGTGCTCAAGTTGCTAGTAGTTTTCTTTTTAAGGAGATATCTAGTACTTCTCACATATGGGACATGTGCTCAAGTTGCTAGTAGTAATGTATTAATGAAATTGTATTTTCCTTTTCTACTGTCAGAAAAATAATAATTAGTAATTACATACTTTTGAGTTTCAGTGTGATTTTCAGTTAGAAATTTATGGATTTTGCCTTTTTTTTTTTCTTGTATGATGTAACAGGTTAGTACACAAGAGAAGAGTGTAGAGTTCTAGCCTTTCAGATTATTGCACGACCGTTTAAAAATGATACGAATTTGAAAGAAAAAATAATGAAAAGACCATCCATAATTTCAATAATTATGATTTTTGAAATAAACTAGTCATAATCACGTTCTAGTGAGCAAATCAGTACTTATGAACACATGAATCATCTAAAGATTCTTCCAAACAACTGCATGAAATCAGCATAGATTTTTCATTGAAAAAAAAAAAAAAACTCAATAATGATTTTTAGGAGTAAACCACAATTTTTGTTAACTCAAACTGTTTAGGAGATGATCTGAAAGATAGAACCTTTAATATACCCGTAGTTGCTTGATATTTCAGGAGAAATTTATGTGACAACTGACAAATTTGCATTGTAATTTCAAGTATGAAAAAGATAATTCAATACAAGGATATGAGAGCCGGAAATTTGCACATCTCTGTTTACATTGGATGTTAAACTGTTTTTGTTACAAACAAGTGTATCTTGGCCCCCAAACTACCATAATATTTTCTTTCTAGTGATGATATATTAGCACATACATAGTACACACATCAACAGACTTCAAAGATTCGGTGCATTTACAACAACACATAAACAAAATAATGTGTTTGTTGCACCGCAACTCATCCCCGCATCAAGTCGATATCATTGTGGGGGTTCCTCGGATCAACTGACTGAGAACCGGACCAAACATTCATTGTAGAGTGATTGATTTTTGGGGCCAGCAGAGCATTAGTTGGAATAACTGATTGAGCCTCTGAATTCTGCTCCTCGCCTTTAGGACTAACAAGTTGATTGCTTTTGCTCCTAGCACCACCATATGCAAAAGTGCAGAGCACCACCTGCAGCAAGCAATATTTATCAAGTTTTGAACTATTTTGGTTAAAACTCCAACATAAAAGATGCTCCGCTTTGAGGGCTATTCCCGACTCAGCAGATTACACTCTCAAAACAAGTAGCTCTTATGATTTATATGATGCCAAAAATTGACCCACAAGTATAAATATCCCATAAAATTTAATGTTTGGTTTAAAACAATCTTTGGAATAAACTCACTAATTCTGTCTATAATGTGTAGGAGAACAAAAGTTGCAACGTAAAGATCAATCTTAAGCACAAAATTTAGAGCACCTGAACTGGGCTAGCTGCAATAAGCATGCTAACTGCACCACCAACGACAAGGCCCTCCGGACTAGAAAGGGAGACCCTAACCCCACCAGTTCGATTGCGAGGGCCACCATCTTCGGCAACCAGGTAGGATCCTGACAAGCATAATATCTCAAAACGGCCCTACAAAAGCAAAATAAACTAAATAAGTTTCTCTCGCGTTCTCAAAGAAAATAAGTTGGCGAAGATGGGAAACAAAATAACTAAAAGACATTGAAAAAGAAACTACATTCATTTCAGACGACGGATTGGGTGCTGTGGAGGGGGAGTAGGGGGAACAGTAAAATTTAGGACCTATTAATAGGCACTGCTAACTTCCTTTGCAACAGCAAAAAAATACTGTAAAAAAGACTTGCAACAGAATGAAATATCATTCGGTCATTTTAATTATACGATATACCTTTGGCATGGCTTGGCTACTGAACCACATTAATATCACAAGACCATAAGTGAAGCCACTAAATATTGTAAACCCCGTCATGACCATTTCCAATTAGAACAAGTACACCACTGTTTTGTAGTGTTTTCAACAAATTCAGCCAAATCACTATCCCATACCTGAGATATCCTCAATTTCACTTTAGCATCGGACCACAGACCACTATTTAAAACATACCTCAAGATTATTGGGCACCCTTTGCCTTCTTTTATAGACGACTTATACTCTTGTAGTACACATTACCATTAAATCCATGATATACACAAATGTCATAATTTTCAGAAGAAAAAAAAAACAACATATGAAATATGTTTACTACAGAGTACTTGAAAGTTGAACCTCATATGTAATATTGCCACCAGAAGATGTGGGCTGCCGCAATGTTACTGAAGAAATTGTGCCACTGCCTGACAAAATGCATAGAGCCCTCTGCCTCTGTTGTGCGAATGACAAAATCTTTGCTGCAATATCCTGAAAAGGAACAACTAAACTTTTAGGCACAAACAGTCAAGTGTTGTATCACCATTAATCTGGAGATTCAAGACTTCGACCTTTAACTCAGAGCTCCTGTCCATAACATAGAGCAGTAAGCAAGCACTAATCTGTGACAGAGCAAGCACATTGGTTTTTTTTTTTTTTTTTGTGAATGTAACCTGATGCATCAATGATTCATACTACCTACAACATTACTCTATTGGTAACTGTAGGCATGTTTAACTGTCCTATCAACACAAGCCAGATGAACTACAATCTATTACCAATGATTCATACTACCTGTAAGGTAATATACAGAATCGTAAAACTAAAAGCATCACTGATCTTTCCCCTATCATTTACAAGTAAAAGACTTATAAATCTATCACCGTGTCAGGGTCGGTCGAGTAATCCGCTTTCCATACTTCTTATCATTCTTTGCATACCTTTTCAGATTCCCAAGAAAACAATTCTTGAGTTTGTTTTTTACAAGAAAAGAAAAACTTTTAACCTCAAACAGAAATATAAGCACATCCAAACAATCTCAGGATCAGTTTTCCATATGTGCATGCATCACATTACACTTTAGTAATAAATTAGAATGGAAGCATACCTCTCCAGGTTCAGCATGAACAACATGTGGTGCAAAAGCAATTCCAGCCGAACTGTTCATCCATTCCCCTACAAGAAAGGTACATAAATTTCCAATTTGAAAGAGAAAATGACACCCTAGAAATCCCAGCAGTGCAAAACCAAAATAAAAGCCTGATAAAATCATAACTTGTAACTGACAGACTTTGAGTATCAATAAATGACGGTCTTGAGTCACGGATACTAAATAGACAGTTCTTTCAACAGAATAATTACCAAAAGTAAAACCTAACTTTTAGCTTGTCAAGTGACATTATGAGGTGTTTTAACATTTCATAAATTTTGCAACCGTTCAAAAGTAATGCATGCTAGCAAAATTAATTTATCACAGAACAGACATGCAATTAACAACAATTTTACTACACTGAGACAACCCAAACAATCTATGATCTCAAATCAAACTTACCAAGAGCAGCTAGTTGTTGCTTTCTGCCAGTCCCAGGTGGCCTTCCTCTGCTCCTTTTCTGGGTTGGTGAGCTCAAGCTTGTAGAAGGATTAGGAGCTGACATGGGTGACAATCTCAATGACATGGAGCCTGACCCCTCTGGAGCGTATTTCCGGGGCCTCCCTCTTTTCTTCTTCACGGGCTCACTCTGTGGCACTCCAGAGGACATGCTCATGTTCATGTCGTGAGCAAAATTGGTATGAGTGTGAGGAGGCTCCATTGAGAATGCGGATCCCACAGAACCATCCCGGATATTGGACTGAGCCAAACCGGCAATAGGATCGGACAAGACTCTGAACCCAGGTGGGGAATGGAACCCACCAGCCCCTCCTCTATGTATGTAGTATTGAGCTGACCCACCAGACATTGCCATTGCTTGAGCTTCTCTCCCATCCATGCATTTACAATGAAAAAATTGCCACTAAAAGACTTGATTTTTGGTGTCTAAACACTTAGTCCTACTATTTCTTCAACCTGGGCAGATTCCAAAATTGAACCCAAATTCAAAACCTAAGTTTGTTCATAGAAAAAAGGTTTTACAAGGGTTTTTCCAGACACTGGGTTTTTCAACTAAGCTTCTGATCTCTACACCCAAATAGAAAATAATAATTGGAAAGGAAAAAAAACAATTTTAATCCCCAAATCATCAAAATACTAGCAGAGAAAGATCTCAAAATAAGGTACCTTACTTCAAGGGTGGTTCTTTCAACTATGGAAAGTAAACAGAAGAATCCAACAAAATCTATACTCGCTTGTCCACAGAACTTGCGAGAAAATGAAGCTAAACGCGTAAACAGACCCTTTGTTGTCTCAGAAGAAATGTGGGGAATCAGATTTCACAAGCAGAAGCTGAAAGTTGCGAACCATCCCTGAACACATTAGAGGAGGAAATGAAGCAAAAACAAAACCCTAGATTTCAATCTAGGGTTTTGAGAGGAAAATGCAGGCAAGGAGGGTGGTGGGAAAAAGAGGAAACAGAAAAGGACAAAGAGAGGTTTAGAGAAAAACGAATTGAAGTAAAGAGAAGAATGGTATCTGAAATAAGCACAAGAAAGTGAATTGGAAGGAGAGTGTGTGGACCTACCAAACTACCAAACCTACATGTCCTGAAGAGCCAGTGACCTTCTCTCTCTCTCTCTCTCTCTGACTCTATGACAACACCTTTGCTGGTTTCTTCTTTTACTATTCTCATGTAAGAGACCAGAGATAGAGAGAGGTCTCTTCTGTCACCACTTGTATTGGGTCTTGACTACTGGGAACAAACAAACAAGCTTAGTTCATATAAAAATATCATTTTTATATATAAATACAAGCATTATAATTTGATTTCAAAAGTATATATATCAACCAGTAAAAGGACTCTGCCTATTTATTATTGTACAATTAGGTGATGTCACGTCAATTATTTACACTCATTCTCGCTTTAATGAATTTCTGAACGCGGAACGCCCCGTCCGGATCCGTTTTCTTTGTGTCTTGCGTCTCAACCTGATATATCAACATTATTAGTTTCATTTATTCTTGCAAAATCAAACAATTGCTTCAGAAAGATGAGTTTTGTATCATGATGATTTCAGCTCTTTCTTTAGCAATTCATTTGTTCCATCAACTAGAAGGATGATTCATTGTGGATTGTGACCGATGAGTGGTGGTTGTAATTTAATGCTACAATAGTCTCTCTGAATCTTCCACTTCCTATTATACAGTCTACACTCTATCTATGACTTCAGTGGGTCAGCGCCAGGACAAATAAGCATTGTGTCAACTTGCTGCTACAGCAGCTTCGCTTGAACATTCAATTTTATAATCAATGAACATTCAACAATAACCGAGACATGTTGGTACAAGTGGTTAAAATCTTTTTGAGGTCTCAAATTCGAGCCTTATTGTCGACGGTATGTTTTGGGGTTTAAGATAACGCTTCCTTCGGAGAACATTCAACAATAGACAATAGTGTTACAAACTACTGGTAAATCTAGAATCACTTTACCTCTCATCTTTGGAGCTCAAAATCCATCAGATAAGCATGCATGACAACAATATAGTGAATACATTGAGCTGTATAATATGGGGCATGCGAGGCTGAGGTCTGAAAACAGCTCTAGTGCCTTAATGTTGTGGTTGATTGTATCGATTAATCACAAATCTATGTAAATTATGAAATATCCAACGGAAATTTTACTAACATAATTGGGAACCAGAGCCACAGTATTGAGAATTCATTAACAAATCAAATTAAAATCAGTATCTATACAGAAGCAATGATGGGGGCAAATGACACATGAAGCTTCTGGCTGAGGATTAAACTGCCATGCTTAAGTTCCCTAAGGTCAATGATATATCAACAATTGGGATTCTCTATCATATCAAAATGAAGTTTTGTTTTCAATTGATTGGTCTAAGCCTTTAAACAAGCAACTAGGAATGATGCCAATAGAAGAGAACAGGAACTTTTTTCTTCTTATATTATTGCTTGTTTAACTGGAAGCTGATAATTGACCTAAAAATCAATTGAATAAATTAAATGAAATCTATCTATTTTCGGAGTTCATTGCTGTATATGAACAAATGGACAAAGGTTCTCCAGCTCAGCTCGTTTTTTTGAAGCTCTTCTAAAAGGCTTCCGGTTTCGCCACCATAATCTATCAATCCCACTGGGGTACCTAAAAACATTGATTTCAGCTGAAACCGCCGGCATCACTGGAATTATACTGGACTCCAATTTTTCCGGTTGCTTTCTTGATTCTGTATGCCAAGCAGACGGTGTCTTAGGCTCCTCTGATTTGGTGCTAGTTGATCTGTCAAAGCAGGAGTAATTAATAAAAGTAAAAATACCGGACAGCATGATAGTTGCAAGATAAACTGTCTTGATAGACATTTTCTTCACTTATCCACTTTGGCTAAAATGCATGTTTAAGGAATTAACAACTATCACAAACGAAAAGAAATGTCATGTTGAGGGAACTGACTCCGTGCAAGAAGCAAAAAGCACAATAATGCACAGCTTACACAGCCACAACTCCCACAAAAGAAATGTCTCGGTGAAGAAACTTACTTGTCATATGACTCTTGCATTTGAGGCTCACAAGCAGGGCATATGTAAAACTTCGGCGGGGAGACTATTCTAATGCAATCAAAGTGATACCATTCATCACACTGATCACAAGCAATCATAGCTCTCTGATCGTAGGGCTTTCGGCATATACAGTAAAGCAAACTTCGAGCTCTCAACAGCTGCACAACAACATTTGGTTAACAAAATGATGGACATAGTTTAACAGATATGTAATTCCTTACCTCCAGTTCTTTCCCCAAGGAAATTGGCAAATTTCCGCCCTCCATAATACATTCAAACACTCCATCCAGGCTAAGTGTCCCAGAGTCTGTAGCAACCTGAACACAACATACAAAAATTGCCATATCAGTCCTCAAGCAACCATGACTAGAACAATACTAAGAAACTGTTCAAAACAAATTATAGACCTTCTTGGCAAGATCAGCCCACTGCAAGCCTCTACTTTTCACTTCAGCAAGTTTCTGCCGAAAATGATCTTCTGGTGGTATGTTCATAGCTAGTCCCTGTCAAGTCAATACAAACTTGAAGTAACATTGACATCACTAGAGATAAAAAATTGTATATAGAATGAGTCTCTTTAAGCCAGAGTTGCAAATGAACTGGATCACACGCTCGCAACATCAGCCACAAGGTTATGGATTAAGCAGATTTTTTTTACCATACAGAAGCCACGAATAAGATGGAATAAGTAGACTGAAAATTACATTGGGACCAATTCTAGTAACTATGCAGAGTTACTCAGTGCCCAACATGGACTCTGAGCTTGTCTACATCCCCATCCCCCCCCAGAACTAGTAACTGTGATCCTTTTTACTATATAATTAGTAAACGAGTTGCCATTCAAATTATATTTCTCTTAAATCAAATAAGAAACAATCAGTACAAATGTTAATTGCATTGACCAACTTTTATGATTAAATATCTATTATACAGACCTGCATTCTACTGTAGTTGATATCCTAAAGTGAAAAATAACAAACAGAATGTACCTCTTTCAAATGCCGCTGAATCTGTTGGATGGTGGGTTTTTCTTTACTCAGTAATAAGTTATTGGCTCTGACTCTCCATGAGTTCCTTGTTAATGCCAGCTGAAGATCACAGCTACCTTGTTGATCATATATACCAGCCACTTCAACAGCCTGTACGACAGGAAAAAAAAAATCACCTTCAATCAGAAAGAAGAGGTCAATTTTCTGATATCATTATTTTAAGCAGATTTTTTTTTTTTTTTTTTTTGATAAACTGAAAATGTTCAATATCAACAAATCTAGACAATGGGTACCTTAACAGCAGTAATTAATTTATTGGAGACAGTACTGAGATCTGTGTCAAAATAAGCCGAGGCAAAATCCAATATTTCTGTCAAGTGAGCTTTGCATGCATTAGCTTGGTCCACAAGCTGTTGTAATACATATCTTTCTTCAATCCTGTGAAAACCAAGAATCAAATACTCCCTATCATGCGAATTATTTAAACAGCCAGCAGTGTCGCCAACAAAAGCCAGCATATCTCATGAAACAACCAAAAATATATAATAAAAAAATAGTACAGCTAAATTATGGTGAGATGGGTGTACATTAAATTACAGTGAGACCCATGCTACAATAACTCTTTGTAATCAGCCTGTGGTTAACCAATGTTTTCAACCTATTCTAGTTTTATTTTGTTATTTTAAGCAAGAAAACTAACAGACCTTGTCATATATCCACCATTTCAAATGCTTAGAATCTAAATGATAATGCACTTAAAATTCTTTTGAAGGGAAAAAATCCATTGCTCCTCTCAAATTCTTCCAGGGATTATTTCAGAAAATGTATGAAATGTAGCAAAAGAAGTTACTATAACGCTCATAAATATGAACCATTCCCAAGGCTTCTAAAACTTTGTAATTATTGCAAATGCATGAATATACTGGTGCATGTGTACTGGAAAGCAAGATGACATTTAAACAAACACTTGGAGGAAGCGAGGGTGACAATATAAAATGGAGGTAGCCTACCATACAGGAAGGTCATCAGCATCAGATAAAAGTTCAATCAGCATCTTTAGATCAGGACGTTTCCTTTCAAATCTCTGTTCCGGGAAAAGAGGTGGTGAGACCAAATGATGAATATTCAAGGTTCTTTCTGAGCTAAAGAAGAAAAATGCATACCAGAGAACCGGCTCCAGTTTGAGAAAATGATCCACTCTCCAATGATTGGCAATATGGACAAGTATAAGCCTCCAGATGGTCTGTGTGAGCTTGTGTCAGTCCTAGGCAACGCATATGATAGCTGCTTATATTTAAAATAGGCAAAGCTCATGATTACTAACTCGCATTGATGCAGGATAAAAATATAATAAATACTTTTTCTGACCGAAAAACAAAACAAAAGAAAAGAACGTGAACATTAGATAGTTTTGCGATCTAAGATTATGCTGATCTAGCAGAACTGAAGTTCCCCCACAGTAATGTGATTTAAACATGGAACAATTAAAACCCAAAGATAAGTCTGCAAACAAAATTTATGCACAAGGTAAATTTATCATAATCTAAGCAGGCTTGGGTACCTTCATACTAATCCATTTCCATTCCAAACCTTTTCAGACTCTCTTAGGTCTTACACAAACTCTTGCAATCCCTATTTTCAAATTCAATAAGGTTGTGTTTGGGAACATGGATTTGATTTGAAATTCATCATTTGAAATTCTGGATTTGAAATGTTGTATTTCAAATACAAATATAATGTTTGGAAAATCATAGAATTCAAATGACATGGCAAGAGCTGTCATTTGAAATCTCATGTTTTATGCATGTTTTGAAGATTTGACTCAAATCCAAATCCAAATTCTTGGAGTTACCAAACAATTCATTTGGCTCAAATCCAGCATTTCAAATGAAATGATGGTTCCCAAACACATCATAACAGTACTTCAATGGAGTTCACTGTACAAGTCATCTATATAAGTTAGTAGACCAATTTAATATTGAAGGTGACCACCTGCTATGGACAGGTTTCAGTGATGTTGATTGGGCAGTATGAAAGCTAAAGTCTCAAAAGTACAAGCAGAAAAACTGAATAAAGCATGAGTACCTTACCATTCTTTGCACATTGAACAAGTTAGAAATTTTAGATCCTCAGTATCACTGGAACAACAGACGGAAAATTTTATGACTTCACTGCAACTTGATTTGCTATATATGTACAAGGATCTAGTTAGAGTGTGATTGATCTGCACAAAAATAAGGAATGAATAAAAACTGTTACTAAGTCAATAAAATTTTAGAAAAATATGAAATGAAAGCACTTGTATTTGTTTAAACCTTTAGCAAGGCACTGAGCAATGGGTTCGCATCTCCACTAAAAGTTTCAACAATATCCTCACAGCGTTGCTTCCATTTCTCAACCTTTTCAACTTCAGATAAAACCAAATCTAGCTCTGAGCAGCCAAATACAGCACCGTTTCCAATCTCCTGAATGTGATCATATGATTATTAACTGGATACTAAAGGCAGTCATATAACTATGTTTTGAAAAAATGTTAAAGAAACATGCAAGGATGAAGCATTATGTTGGTTTATACAAAAAAGACGTAAGAATATCAGAGCATTTTCCCTCAAACCACTGGCTTACCAAAGCCTATTTAAATTGCTTCAATAGATTTTACCCAAGCCACTCTGATTTGCTCAGTATATAAAAAGAAATGTTTTTATACTTCCAAATCAGAAATGTTAAGTTAGCCAGTTAAACAAAGATAACCATTTATCTTATAAAAATATGAACAGCTCAAACATCAATATGCAACTAAGCAGTAGCAAGGAGAATCTTATACAAGGTAGTACAGGTAACCAAAATTATACAAGAACACGCACCTTAAGCTTCATTAGGGAGGGCGAACCAGATCGTTCCCCAGATTTTGTATTTAAAAATTGATGTACTTGTTCTTCCCAAAACCTACAATTACAATTTAAAATGATCAATACTTCACTGGCTAGCAGCATCCAAATACAATGAAATCAATTTAAATATGTTCATATCTATACAAGCATATTCACATCACTCACATGACCCATCCTTGTGTTTTTTCAAAACACAAAAATAAAAATGAAAAATTGGCACCAGGAGAGAGAGAGAGAGAGAGAGAGAGAGAGAGAGAGAGAGAGAGAGAGCTTGACGGTTGAGGTCCTTGATGGAGGAGATGGTTATTGAAGGTTGCTTTTTTACATGTTTGAAATTCTTGTGTAACAAATCCAGGTTCATAGGGAAACTATCACCGCCTTCCAGATTCATAGCAGGTTAAACAATTCAGATGCCTTTAGAGCTTATAAGAAGTTAAAACAATTCAGAGAAAAGGTTTTTTGGGTTACTATCCCACAAAATTGGTTGCAAATAAAGATATTACGAGTTGCAATTAAAAAGGCCCAAAAAGTGAGCTTTTTCAGTCTTTCAGACTCATTAAGACTTGAGGGCCTTGTGTAAAATAAAGCTCTAATCTAGGGTATAGGTGATGCACTGATCCAAGCAATGTACTTGCTGTTCTAAATTGTGGCAACAAAGTTATAACACAAATACAAGAAATTAATTTAAATTCTAAAATACAAATGGCATAAAGCAAGACAACTGTATCAAACAACCAGAAAACTTACTTGTGCTTCTGAATAGCATGTACAAGTTTATCAACCATAACTGGAAAAGAGACTCCAATATACTGCACAGAGATGACATGGAGATGGTATCATATGAGTATAAACAGTTTATCCCAATTGAACATGTAATGGTTGTAAAAGGATGTATACCGCATAGAGTGTTTACCCGATATGCAGCAAGAATCTCTTCGGCATCACTCAACTGGCATCCTCTAGAATTGGATGGGACAAGAATCTCTGCAGTCTTCTTAAGCCATTTAACTCCATTAATCAATGACACTAATACAGCACCAGCAGAGCATGTAACTGGAAGGCTTTCTGCAGTTCTCATCAAGCTCTGAGCTTCCTACATAATTATTAAAACAAACTCTATCAAACGAACCATTCGAAAAGATGAAAATATATGGCACCGGTTATAATGGTTGGATTATAGTTGACGTGTCAAACTCAACTAGCAATGCAAAACCACAAATGTAAGGATCATGAAATTAACAAATGCAATAACAAGTTTCTACACCGTTCATTTATGAAGGACAAACATGAAAAAAAGAGAAGAAAACAAAATGTACAAGCAGAACTGTGAGTAAAATCTGAAGTCAATAACAAGTGAAAAGATGACAGTAACATGTTTACTTGATCACTCATCACTGAATAACCCAGTAAGTCACGTGAATAAAGGATCAATGGCCAACGAAAAAATGATCATGCTCTATATAAGACAATAAAAAGGTAAAGCATATACGCAATCCAACCAAGTAAATCAAATTCTCATCATTAACATATGGAATTTAAAGCATCACCTCAAAAGATGGAGCAACAGAAGCAAAAAAAAGGGCCTTATTGCACCACTGTAATGTAGAACTAGCATTATGAAGTTTCGGAATCTCGTCGAAATCAAAACCAAGAGATAAACCAGCTTTTACTATGGATTTTATAGTGGTGGATAGAACATCAATTTTTGAAATAAATTCATTGGTTACCAGATCTTTATTCCAGCTACCATCTATTTGTGTCACTTTTTGGTATTTTGTAAACTGGATTCGAGACAATTGCTATAAATAGAAGGTTTGTTTTCTCAATTGATGAAACAAGATGTGTCCACGAGACTCAGTTATGAATTTTATTCTAATTTTAGAATGTTTAAATTAATGGTGAAATTTTGAGGAAGATGAGAAAAGATGACAGCAGTGTAGAATTGTAGATGGAGTCACTTACTCATTGTTTTGTACTCAATTTCATGAAGTTGGTTATCCAACTTTTGGGAGTGTACATTTAAATTAATGTGGTTTTTCAACATGGATAAATGTAATTTGGATTGAAAAAATAATGCAACTTGCTAATAAGATTAGGGTATTTAAATTCCATTTTTTTGAAAAAATAAATAAAATATTCTTTCGTCCATTTCAAAATAACTGGCTTCTTCTTTTCTTTTTTATAACTGAAATGCATATTTGGATAACCGAAATTGTTGACATGAAAACCGAAATTTTATATTTGTTTTGTTTCAACTCATGTTTGTTTAAAGTTATTATTTTGAAAATGGTATAGTTTTATTTATTTTTGTAAGTAAAATAATGAAACACTCTTTCTTTTTTTTCTTTTTTTTGAAGAAAACTCGAAAGTATTATTAATTATTCAAATCCAATTGTAGCAAAGTATCTAAAACCTCGGGATTAGACTGTCCCTCCCAGGAAAATAAGGCTAACGAAGACTCCAAGGACCTAGTCAAAACATCAGCAACTCGGTTCGCAGACCGTAGAACAAAATTAAAACTAATAGAATTAAACTGGGCAGATAAATAGCCTATATCATCGATAATTAGACCAAAGGCACTAGTGTCATCCTCCTCTCTAGTCTGGATTGCTTTGATCACTTCAAGAG
>JAYMSZ010000724.1:0-17600 GCA_036897665.1 Pelargonium citronellum
ACCACCATGTTTATTAACAGTTGTAGGTAACATCATTTTTGGGTACTAATTAAAATGGTATTGGGGTTAGAAAGAGTAATATTTTAAGGTCATTGGACATTGTGTGAGATTTGCCATAACTATATTCATATTATTTACTAAAATGCTTAGGGATTGATTATATGATTATGTAGGCAGCTCATTTAATATTTGTTGATTATTATTGTGTCTTGCTATCGCTAATTCGCTATTATAAAAGTTAGCACTTTTTTTGAATATTTTGGCTCCGCCATTGAATGCACACAATAAGCCGAACGAATTTGGACTATTTTTAGTTTGAATAATATATAGAAATGGTGGGTAGGCAGGAGGCACTGGGCAAGTTGTTTGAGTTGAAAATCCACTCACAAGCGCATTTGGCACTAGTGGTTATCAATGGGGTTTCAATTTGTTTTATGCTATAAAATCTCTGTGCAACAAATCTTCTTGGCCTAAACTAAACTAAACATAGGAATCTTTTTCAGTAATCATACAAAGCTATGTTAAGAGTATATATTATAATTCCTTCAATGGGTACCCACAACCTTTCTAGTTTATTTCAAGATTCCTTGTTGCACTCACTCAGTTTTGCACATTGAATAGCACTTTTCAACTTTCTAATTACGCCTTTTTTGTTGCTGAAACTCTTGCAGCTATCAGCTTCAGAAGTACAGAAATGCTGGTTCATTTGTACTACCAGTTGATCCCAAGGACAAGGAGACCTGGGGAGACAGTGAACACAGGCTTGCTTATGTGTCCGAAACGACTGTTATCTTCAAAGACATTGTGCAAGTGAGAGATGATCAATGGTGGAAAGCACTCTCTACTGGTTACATCACTCAGTGGGCTGCAATGCACCCTCAGAAGATCGACGCGCTCTTCTACGCCCATTCTGTTGAAGAAGTTCAAGTTCTCGCCCCATTGCTCGAAAAATTCAGGTCCACTGTTGGCAAAAAGGCCTACATTGTTGTCTCTGGGGGCAGTTTCTGCCCTTGTGAGGACGCCGCAGCCTCTCTCAAATGGCCTAAGTTGGTCTGCAAAGAGCGAAGGTTCAAGATCTTTGATTTAGCCATTGGTGCTCTCTCGGGAAGATCTAATTCAGAGGTGCCAGTAGTGCAGGCAGTGTACTCCAGCATGAAAGGGCTAATCAAGACTCATAACCCCAGTGTGGTCATAACAGTTGCTGATATTGATTCTCATGTCAAGAAGGCTCTAAAGATGGCCACAGAGACTAATGGCCATGACACAACACTTGTTCTTCTACCAAGACCATCTGTTTCAAAGGTTCTTTGGATGGCTGATCTTAGATCCACTGCATTGCCAAGTAAGAACATTAGCTCACTCATACATATTTCATATTCATTTCTGATCATTCTGGCATCGACTAATTAACGAATTTGTTCGTTTTCAGATTGGAACAAGATGAGGGTTTCTGTGAACATCATAACTCAAAACCGGGTTGGGTCATTAACAAGGCTGCTGAAGTCTCTGAGTGATGCATATTATCTTGGGGATGAGGTGCCTATAAGCTTTAACATGGACAGTAAGGTGGATGAGGCCACCATTAAGCTTGTGAGCTCCTTTGATTGGCCTCATGGACCTAAGACCCTCAGGAGGAGGATCATCCAAGGAGGGCTCATTCGAGCTGTCAGCGAGAGTTGGTACCCGGCTTCAGATGATGATTTTGGTCTCCTTCTTGAAGATGACATAGAGGTCTCTCCTTACTACTATCTATGGATCAAATATGCTCTCCTAGCATACCATTATGACCCACAAGTGTCCCTCCCTGAGCTCTCTTCACTGTCCCTTTACACTCCAAGACTGGTTGAAGTGGTGAAAGAGAGGCCTAAGTGGAATGCAACTGAGTTCTTCAAGCACATCCATCCAAACATCCCATACCTCCACCAGTTGCCCTGCAGCTGGGGCGCAGTTTTCTTCCCGAAACAATGGAGAGAGTTCTATGTGTACATGAACATGAGATTCACAGAAGACGCGAAATCCAACCCGGTTCAGATTCCTAAATCTAGGACTAATGGATGGCAGGCTTCATGGAAGAAGTTCCTGATAGACATGATGTACTTAAGAGGCTATGTGAGTCTTTATCCCAATTTCCCCAACCAGGCAAGCTTCTCAACTAACCACATGGAGCCAGGGGCACATATCAGTGCAAAAGACAATGTTGTGAAGCATGACAAGACTGATTTTGAGGTGCCATTGCTGAAACAAGATTTCAGGACATTGTTGCCAGGTGGGAAGTTGCCTTCGGCGTCCAGGCTGCCATCGCTGAACCTCTTCAACCAGCCGCTTTCCCTCAAGGGACTCAAGGCGGCGGGTGCTAAGTTGGGGCAGGATGTGCTGAGATGCAACAACGCGACTGAGATTGTGGCAGTGGATCATGGAACGGGCCTGCCAGCGCGCTGCGCTAAGTTCTGATATGATTGAAAATGTTGTTACTGATACTGTTAAATTCTTTGTTTCTTTCAAATACATTTTTCTGTAATACTTTGAATAGGTTGATTACTGGAGGGGAGATAAAAGTGGGTGGAGGCATGTACTTAATTCCCCATCAAATGGAAGGGGAATTGGGAATGTTGATGAAGACTAATATTGGGACAATGTTGTTATCATGTTTCTGTCACAGCCAAAGTGGCTAATATTAAACTGTGAAATAACTATGAATTAGTAGCAGACAAGACAAGTAGTGCATAAGAGAAAGATTCATGGGGAAGAATAATGCAAGTTGTAGCCATTTTGCAGAATCAGAGCTCATTTTTGGAATGGAAGCTGGACTTTGAAATATATAAACACAACATAAGTAGACAGTTAATATATTTTCTTAATTGTTACTACTACGTTGGGCCAAGTTGTGGTATTTTAGGTGAGTCATTGCTGTCACAGACCTAGGCAACCAATGGGGGCTACTGCTCTACTGGTCTTGCCTCTAACTACCAAATGAAATGTATAACTTATGAAAATTGAGGTTTCTTGTAACTACCAATGATAAAAGTAATCAACTGTTTCAATTTTCACATGACCAATGTGGTAATGGAGTGAATTTTGTCGGATCTTGCGCTACAAAAAATAAGCAAAGAAAATGTGTATTAAGGTAAAACATAGGATAAAGTGTTTGTAAAAAAATAAAAGGTTTGTTCGATATTTCATCTTAGCCTAACAACTAAAAGTCTACTGTGAAACTAGAATGGTGTACCGCATAGAGTAAAAATAGGTATATCTAAATACTATATGGACCCATATCTTTTCTAGGTCTATCTTAGTGTATTTTTTCCCTCTTTAACAAAACCAAAAAAATATATCACACCGTGGTTTGAGTTGGGATTATTTTGGTACGGGATATCGTGCATGAGCCTCTAACATCTTGTGGAGAAATCTCCTGCCAAACTTCCATTTTTTGAAAGTCATTCTTTCATTCTTCAACGACCAAACAATTTCTTACACCGTTCACCTTTGCAGAGGTAAACAGAGGAGCCAAACAAGCACCGAATACATAAGAGATTATTTGAAGGTTGTGTACTTATGGTGTTAGTGTATTAAAATACATTCCACCTGACATGCATGATTATTACATAGTAATTTTATAATTACAAATTATAAAATACAGCACTGGTTTTTGGTACAACAAGAAGAATATATGCTTGAAGTTTGAAGAAAAATCAACCAATAGTAGTTAGTTTGAGAATAAAAGTCTCCGATAGCGACGTGTTTGCTAATAAGAGAGATGGCCTAACCATCATATCTCTCTTCAATCTCTCTGACTCTGGAGTGAGTTTCAAGTTTATTAATATTCACCAAACCATTGCTTGCATTTGCAGTCTCAGATATAGAGACACATCAAACAAACAAAGACATGTTCATATCACCTTCCTGCCTTGGTTGTTAAGATTCTTGCATTTCATTTATTATTACCTCCATCTAATTCAACACAGGGTACATGGTAAAAGACAAATTTGGTCTTGATTATTGCTACAAAAACAGAGATAACAAAGGTGTTTTATGTCATTTTGGTTGAGCCTTAACGGCTTCTAATTAACAAATGACAGTTAGTTGTTTCTTGTCTTGCTTAGAGTAGCCGTTAGCTTCCAGAAGTGTGAATGTGAGTGATTGAATTCATATAGAATTAAACGGCGTTATGGGCCAACCTACTACACTACCAGAAACTAAATAAAAGGCTCCGACTCAACATTCTCATACAAGCCACAACAACAACACCACCAATTCTCTCCTTCCCTCTAGAGCTCAAAGCTAGCTAGCTCTCTCCATTCCGGTCGCCGGAGTCCGGTGACTGCAAAAAGAATTGAGGCAATCTTGTAACTCCATTCCTTCATTTATACAGTACTTTCAAGGTATTATTATAAGATCTCTCTCATTTGATGTCACATTATTTTTCATCAATATGATGAAGCTCTTTCTATTTGTGTTTCTTTTGTGAATTTTCAAGAACTCAATGCCCGTTTACTATTAGAAAACAATTTTCATTTTCTGTTTTTTGTTTTCATTTTCATTTTCATTTTCAAATTTGTAGAAAACTTTGAGAATTTATTATGCATGTTCATTTGAAAATTTATTAAAACCGCACAAAAAAGTTAAAAATTTTAAATTAGAAACATTTGTAGCTATTTTGAAATCAATAGTTAAAAAGTGAGTTCCATTTTTTCATTTTGAAGCTATTTTGAGAAAACTATGGAAATTTTGTATGAATTTACAGGTTTTAAAAAATCCCTTTTTGGTTTTATGAAGGTCCACAAAATAGTGTATGATATAAAGCTTATGTATTAATGAAATGAAATCATTGGAAATATGGTTGGGTTGTTGAACCTTCATATATAGAGAATGGGTGGTGTGTCATGATCATTTAAATATAATATTCACCTAATCATACAATCTTTTGTCAATGGTTGTGTCATTTTTAAACTTCATTAAACAATAACTCAATAATTAACAATTATTATAATTATCACAACAAGACAGACATGCTGATCATTCACACAAATTTTTTTTAATTTTTTTGCAGAAATGGGTGAAATGCCAAGCTTCCAGTTGGGTGTCATTGGTGCTCTGTTCCTCTCAGTAGCATCCTCTGTCTCCATTGTTATCTGCAACAAAGCTTTGATGAGCCATCTTGGCTTTCCATTTGGTAATAATAATTAATTAACTATATATATATATATAATCTGAATTAAAATTTACAATTAATTAAGAGGTGAATTTTAATTTGGTCTGAAAATAATGTAGCCACAACACTCACTAGTTGGCATCTCATGGTGACATTTTGCACTCTCCATGCTGCCCAACGGTTCAATTTTTTCGAGTCGAAATCGGTTGACATGAAGACTGTTATGCTATTTGGCATTCTCAATGGAGTTTCTATTGGACTACTCAACTTGAGCCTTGGATTTAACTCCATTGGCTTTTATCAGGTACGATATGATTTTAAAAAAATTCGAGTGCTTGGATGTGACTTGTTATAGTGTTAATTTGTGCTCACATTTTGAATTTTGTTCTGCAGATGACCAAACTTGCAATCATACCCTTCACTGTGCTGTTGGAAACTGTCTTCCTGAATAAGCTTTTCAGGTAAATAATTAACTTTATGATATACATCAAACACACCCAAAAATACTAGTGGTTATAAGAACCATTTACTCCCGTTCAGCCTGACACGTGGACTTAAAGTAATCACCACTTGAAATACTAATTGGACCTTCTGCCAACTTAGGATCCTAGTGATTTGCATGATTTACTCCCAACTTAGGATTCATGCCTGACCCGTGAAGGGAGAGTCACATGGATGAATGGACTTAAGTCGGTCAATTTGTTTTTACTTATAAGGAATCACCACTTGAAATACTAGTCAGGATTTTTATCTACTTAAGAGCCTAGTGGTCCGTCTGTCTTTACTCCCAACATAAGATTCAGCATGACACGTGGATATATGGACTTAAGTCAATTGATCAGTCTGACCTTATTTTTAAGGAGTCACCGCTTTAATTTTTTACCTTGTTAATTTTTTTTGTACATGACTTGTTGCAGCCAGAGGGTCAAATTTGCTCTGTTTCTTCTGCTCATTGGAGTAGGAGTAGCTTCCATCACTGACCTGCAGCTCAATCTTCTTGGCACAATCCTCTCTCTGCTAGCCATTGTCACAACCTGTGTCGGCCAAATTGTACGATTGTTTAACATCAGAATCAACAATGTTAATTATAACTTTACTAATCAAATTAAGTTGATTATTAACCTGATTTCTAATGTTGCTTAATTCAGTTGACAAACACAATCCAAAAGAAGCTCAATGTGTCCTCCACACAACTCCTCTACCAATCAGCTCCTTTTCAGGCTGCAATTTTATTCGTCTCGGGGCCTTTGGTGGATCAGTTCCTCACCAAGCAAAATGTCTTTGCCTACAAATATTCTCCCACAGTTTTGGTACATTACTTAATACATTTTTACAATACTGAGAGTCTCGTGCACTGCACAGTCCTAAACGTACGTACGCGCTAATAACGCAACAAATTTGTGCAGGCATTTATCATCCTTTCGTGCATCATCGCGGTGTCAGTAAACTTTAGCACATTTTTGGTGATCGGGAAGACGTCGCCGGTAACATACCAAGTCCTAGGACACCTGAAAACTTGCCTTGTGCTTGGATTTGGGTACACACTTTTGCATGACCCTTTCACTGGGAGGAACATTGTTGGGATTCTCATAGCTGTGGTTGGGATGGGCTTGTACTCTTATTTTTGCACCCAAGAGAGTAAAAAGAAGCCATCTAGTGACTTGACATTGGGCTCTCAGGTATTTTTTAATTGTTGTCACATGGATTTGTGATTATATTATGAGGTTGATTTGATGGATTATTTAATTAATTTGCATAATTGTGCAGATTAAGGATAAGGATACGACGCCGTTGCTGGGTGGGAAGAACCAAGATAAAGAGAGTCATGAAGTTAAGAAATCGAGCAAGGACTCTCTTGTTTGAGCAAGTTTATAAAGATGGTGGTTTTATGATCATTAAGGTTTTCGATCATTTGTGTGTTGCAATCTTCTAGACACACTTTATTCAGTGTAAATGATTTTGATTCTTTAATAAACTTGTTCTATTTTCAACCTCATTTATCACATGATTAGTCTGCTCATCTTTTTATTTATTTATTTATTAGGGAACTCAAAACAACAAAATAAATTGAACTAATTGTTGTCACATTTTATTTAAGATTTATTTTTCATCATAAAAAAAATGATCCCATATTTTTAAATTCTTGGGTCTTCTTTTGGTCCTGTGGGTAACCCTTGTACTACACCTCGAGATCCTAAACAAGGACATCCTATTCGTAACTCTTAAATTAACACTTGAGATCTCGGACAAGATACATATTGTTGGTAACCATAAACTACACATCAGGTCTCGGATGAAATACTACATATTGATAACCTCCATACCGCACCTCCTTACTTCACATTGGGTCTCTATCTCGAAGAATCAATGGACAAAGGACTAAGTGCAACTTGGCACAACGCCATCATTGTCACTCGATCAAAGAGTTTCGTTGTCATATCATCTTGACAGTTGACACATACATTACATGAGAGTGACATCACTTTGATACAAGTGACACCACCATAACACTCATGAAATCAGAATCAACCAATAAGGAACTCATTGCTCATAATTTTCACTTTGTGTGTTTAAATATCATTTAAGACATGAGGTATGGATCTCTTGCCTAATTTGTTTTTTCACTTTGAGAAACCATATACGCCACACTCTTCATTTTTATTTAGTAAAATTCTCTCTAATTGGTAATACTAGTTTTAATTGATAAGATACATATTCTCAAACTTGAGGTGAAATATATGGTACACGACGTCCCGCATTTCACTCAACAATGTATTCTCGTTTTGTGGTGTGCATGCCCTAGCCAAGAGCTCAAGATTGAGGTTCAAGTCCAAGATTTAAACCGTTAAGCTCAAGTCTACTCTCCTACTCTTGATTAGTTTCAAAAGCATTGCATCATCCAATGTTCCAATATTGACCCGACTCCCGAGTCAACAGGACTACATTGAGTTTGATTTTGAGTTTTGCACTCTTGTGTTTTGATTTCCTGGCAACAGAGACGTTGGATTTGAGGGGACCTATTGTTAAAGTGGATAAAATAAATGGTGGAATTATAATCCTACCGACATGCTAGTATTGAAAAAGCAAACCATTCGTCTCCATTGTCATTTGCAACAAAGGTTGGTTTTCATTTGTGATGTGTCATGTTCTAGTCTCTTCCTTTTAGGACATTTTTTGTGGAATTGAAAACTTGGTTTGACTTGTTGTAGGTCAGGGATGAGGTTGGATGGGAAGATTATGGCTGATGGTCCTAAAGAGAAGCTGGAACTACACGGATTGTTGATCAATCTTATGTAATTAATGTGTTTACTTCAGGACCATTTTTGCTGCGTAACACAAATAAATTTCCATTCTTTGATCTTCCCGTTTCCAGCAACATCAAAAGAAATGGCCATATTCATTATTGTCCTGAAGATATATATATATATACATATATATATGCAGGTTCATGCACATCAAGAAATGGAAATAGCAATGAACTAATGGTCTAGTTTCTTTCAACACACCGCGGTTTCAGCTTTGCCTAATCTTATTCAATAAATGTCCCTAGAGTTTGGATTTTTTTTTTCTTCCCGAATTTGTGTTTGCTTTAATTGCATTCCAGCTTTATGCTACTTGACCATATGAATACAGGTAGCCAAAATCTTGCAGATTCCAGCATTGATAGTTGGTCGAGGAGTTTGTGGTGTCCCTACAACCGTTCAAAATAACTGTATGGCACCTGCCGACCGGTGAGTAAAATTATTACAATCTAAACTAAGTGTAAAATGAAGTTAAGCCAAAAAAGTTACACCTTTATATTAGATTTATTGTAAACATGCAAAAACATGAACTCTTCAAAGCGAGAAATTATTTCTTTACATTTCAAAATTAAAGATCACCACGGGTCATGAGAAGAGCAATTAACAAGGGTGGAGCCTCCATTGAGACTTCATAATTCATCGAGCCCCCACATCGGTCCGAGGAGAGAGTTACACTATGTTGTGTAGCTTAACTTTAAAAAATGTTATTTGATTATGTTTACCGATTGGTAATCTTTAAAAAATAAATAAACCTCCGATGCTATTTATAAATAAATAAAGTTAACATGGATTCTCATTACACTTGTGTGTATCATAGAATTTCAACATAGATATTAAATAATAAAAAATAAAGGCCAGAATAAATTCATGGGTGTAGTATTTACAATAAGGATCTTATCCACTCAACTACTTAATTAATTAGGTAAGAGAGATTATAATTGCGTCTTAAATCTTGTCTTCTAAGATATACTTGTACAGTTGTACCTGATAACGACATGTTCTTCAATGAAAACCTATCGATAATAATCAGCCATCTGATCAATCATCATGTTGTTCCTTTGTATTCAAGAAATGATAGATACTACTTTTTAAAATTGATTAAAGTGACGACCACATTCCATCTTCAACGGCTAAAAAATTCCAAGCCCAAACTCAGTTCTCTGCCTTTTGCGTTGGCCAAACTCCAATACGTTGTGACCATGTCAGCTCTTCCAGTGTCTACCTTTAGGTTCACCTCTTAATCAAGCTCACGGTTTGGATGTTGAGGCCACATAAGTGGACCAATTGAAACAAATACATATTTACCCACTTTATATATGTGGGTTAATAAAAGTATTGCCGATGCTGCAATTTTGGAGGCTTAGGATCGGGTTGGCGCGTGGTGGGTGGTTAGGGAATTCTCGGGTTTTTGTTGCAGTTAGAGAGGTGTGGAGGCTCTGGCTAATTTAGAAACGATCCAATGAGATAGTGAGCGAGATAGAATGACATGATGTAATAATTGAATCAAATGTCATGACAATGACCAATGCTATGCAGACTGGAGGAGGATTCTAAGGTTTCCGATCGAAATTATTTGTGATATTTTAAGTTATTGGCTCAGATTTTGAGTTTAGAGTTTTTTTCTAGATTTGTATGGCATATGCTCTAAATTAATCTACAAATTCTTTCTCAGACTTGTCTAATTACTAGAGCTTTCTTTTTATATTTTAGTTTTATCATAATCTTTACTTCCCAAACAAGCTCTTAGAAATTGGGATGGCATGAGTTGATATGATATGATGGATGCAATAGAATTCAATCGAATAGTAGAAAATGCATGCCTGAAAAATGTAGTTGCTTCCTGCAGCACAAACACAACATGTTTGAGGACAAAAAGAAAGAAATGGGTATGGGTGGGAGGGAGTGGACCATCTATTGATTACGAGACTTCATGCATGCATGCCCATATACTCACCTATTTTATTAAAAGTCGCACATCAACCCAACCCTTTTGTTTTCACTTTAGCCATCCCCTCCTACAATACATTTGCCCACATTTTCAAATCAAAATCTCCTTCCAAAACCAAACCAATTATATATTTCTCGAGCTGTCGATTCATGCGTGTGTCGTAGTAGACGTTGTCTATGTTCATTATTGTCCAACACGAACACAACATGTTTATAAACACAAAAAACATTAACACGACAAATTTAACTTGATAGCTAAATAAATCGTGTTGACACAACATGATTGACATAAACATAACACAAACACATTCTTCACAACAGATCTAACACGTATGTTTGGCACGACACCATTCAACATATTTGGTACCACACGATTCAATACATTTGATATAGTTGAGTGCGTTATGCATGTCGCAACACAATCAATTAATTGTATGTGTATGTCTAAAAATGTTCAACACGAATCAAACACAATTACTAACATATGCTACACATTAGTAGAGATTATTTGTGTTTATCATTGTCCAACACGAATACGACACGTTTATGAATACAAAAAACATGAACACGACAAATTTAACTTGATAGCTAAATGAGTTGTGTTGACACAAACATAACATGTGCATATTTAAAACGTCCAACACGGACCAAACACAATCACTAATGCTAATATGTTACAAATCATTTTTGTGTTACGTTACTACACGAATCGCCAACTCTATACGAATTGTGCCCAGTTAAATAAAATGGAACATCATATTTGGGCATAAAATTTTGCAAAATCAGCATTACAGTGATAATGGAGTTGCAGTGCATGCTGCAGAAGAAACCATAGTGACGACAGATTCTTCAATGTACAGTCACTGTGCAACTCTTATTTTGAGCCTAATCATTTTCCGCCACGTGGTCACAAATTGACCTTTCGATTGGTTGCTGTCCGCCACATTAACTCTTGATTGATTGACTGATGAATTTTATTTTTTCTATTTCTTTAATGAATAAGATGCTCTTGATTCACAACTCACAAGAGAAGACGACTACTCCACCACTCCTATCATTGTTCATTATTATTATAAGCTCATTTATTTTAATATTTAAGCAATAAATGATACTTCAAATTATTTTAATTAATATATATTTATCGTTTTTAATCACAAGTCCGGGGTAGTTAAGTAGATATTGACCACCCTATTGGACACATTGACTTGGTTTTACCATTTGGAGATTTTTAAATTTCTTTCTTTGTTGAAAAATGAATTTAACAAATAAATTATTGAATTATTTATTATTTAAACTAGGTATCTTTTATTCCCAAGTAACGCCTCTATAGAAATCTATAAACAATTGTTGTCACTACAAGTAGATATAATTATAGGCATCATCTATATATAATTTCATAAAACAAGTGCCTATCCCTCATCCCTCTCCCTAGGAATTATTCTACCCAATCTTTTTATTTTATTTTATTTGCTTGCCATGTTGAAATGTAAATGACCCATTATATTTCTTTCAAGTTTTAGATATTAAAATAGTATTAATTTATCACGCTATTAATATTTTGATATTTATAACTTCACCAAAACGATCTCTAAGTTACTATACTAAAATTTTGATTCATTATTTATACACCACAGATTCTACGTTAATCTATAACCTAATACTATTAACATATAAGCATAACATACTTTTAAAATTTTGTTTTAAGATGTTTTAGTTTGTTAACACTTCTAGCCTAATAAGGTGCCCATTAAGATAAATGAGAAATTTGAAGAATGAATATATTTGTAAAATATGCAACTTTAAAGAGAATTTCGTACATGACTTCTTAATATAGTTGATTTTAGTTCATGTCAATTTAGCTAGTTATAACAATATTGTTCGTTGCTATGCTAAAGATTACTATGATAAACCAGACATTATCTCGAGTCAAATTGACTTTTACTTATGTGCTAATTAATTGACTTAACAAATAAGTATCATTAATATATTATTGATTTGTTTTAATGCTCGTTTTCATCTGTCAATAAACTTGTGCTCATTCAATAAAGTCACATCAATAATAGAGTAAATCATTGTTTACTACATTTCACTCCTAGTTTCACCTATATAAGTATATTATTTTAAAATAAATTCAAATTGTATATATAACTTACATACAATTTGAAAATTCTTTAAATGATAGAAAGTTCAAAGTTGAATTTAGTCACTGTCCTGTTCCGTTAGTCATTTTAACGGAATGTCCTTGGACAACACGGTTTTCGGAAACGTTTGGACTAAAACGGCACTTTCGCCTATCTTTTGGACTGAAATGGCACGTTTTATAGGTCAGTGACCAAAATGGCACGAAATGGATAAGATAGTGACGAAATTGGACCTTTTTCCAAAATATTATACCAAAAAATGTAGTGTAGTGATTGAGAAGGGCAGAAAAGTCATTTGACATTGTATTACTTCTCTGGCAATCTTTGTCTCATGTAAGTATGTACTATGCACCAAACCAAATTCAGTTGCTTTTAAAGAGAAAACACAGAGAGGAGAGAGTGGTTCACCTGCAAATCCAACACAACCACTGTTCCTTTTTTACACAGAAACGATTCACTGCGTCGTCTTCGCAAAGCCATCCGAGACTCACCATCTCTCTCTCGATTCGATTTCGTTTTTGAACTGCCATTCGCCGGAATCTTGACTCTGTCCGCACAGAGCCGTTACCCGATTGGTTTCTGCCGATTTGGGATTCCGAATAGTCATTTATTAGGGAATCAGAGACCTGGGTTTTCTGGAGATTGTGGTTTTCTCAAATGGGTGTCTCGCTCACTGACAATCGAATGGAGGGTTGGTTGTATCTCATTCGCTCCAATCGAATTGGGTTGCAGTACTCGAGAAAACGCTACTTCGTTCTCGAAGATCATCATCTCAGGAGCTTCAAATCTGCGCCCATTTCGAAGAATGAGGTTTTTATTTATTTGTTTATTCATATAGTGTCACTGATGATGCTCTATACTTGAATTTTGATTATTTGCATACTGATTTTTTGCATAAATCTGAACATCATTTCAATGGATGGGGTTTTTGTTGTGATTTCTGTGCAATTGCTCGTTATACTGAAAATTTGGTGCTTAATTCTGTCGATTGAATGAAGATTTAGCTAATGGTTTTGATTTAGAGATCCTGTATTGGATTAGTTCATGACTTCAGTGATCTATATAGTACCGAACCAAATCATGTTTCTGGGAGATTATATTTAGTTGCCATATCATTTTTTTTATCAGTAGTGGTTTAGGTTTACATAAGATCCGTTTTCGTACATATGCATGTTGATATCTCTCAATCCTTTAAGCCTTACAAGGGAATTGCGTGTACCTAACAAGTACTTATTTGGATTTTTAAGGCTTGGGATTGGAGTGTTGTTTTATATAAACCCACTATATTTCCTTTAATGGAGTTGGTAGTAAATCTCATTTGTAAGAAAGAGAAAAAAAAGACACGAGAAACATAACTTCAGCCAGAGAAAACTGACAAACTGGTGGTGACATCACTCAATTTAAAATTCATAGAAAAATCAAATTATTAGCAACATTCAGAGGAATTTATTGGCCACCATGCAAATCAAGCTATAATGATTTTTGGTATAGACAACTATTTAGATTGTATTGGACAGAACATTATAGAAAGTTAAAGTGTTGCTACTCTCTGTCTTTTAGCTTTAACTTTAACCCTTTCCTTTTTCCGTTTTCTGTAACGTTCTAAATTGCTTTCAGTTTTTGGAGTTGCTGTAATCTTATGGTTCCTTTTTTTTTTTCCTTTTTAGAGCAGACGAAATTTTACTCATTCAACCCAATGCATTGGACTTTGTATACTCGTTTTGTACCATCCTTTTATGTCAGGAATATTTCCACTTTTGCCTTGATTTTTCTCTCTCAGCCAATCTTGCTTTGAGTTGAGGAAGCCTGCCTAGTTTCATTTATGATTTGATTATGGTACTATGTAAAAGCAGGATAATTATTCAATCATACATGCATATAGCTTTATAATCTGCTGTTTCACCTCTAATAATAGGAAGCTTCTTATGTACCTTGGGGATTATCTATGACCAGAACTTAATGAATAGTTGATCTAACAGTGCCACTGGGAAAAGAAAACAAGTGTTTGGGAGATAAAGCCAAATGTTCTAGTCTTCTAGAATATGAGAGGTTCTGAAAGAAGTTTTTGATGAAATATTCCCCCTCCAATTCAAATGATACTCCTCATGTTTGTATGACTGCAAAAAAGTAGCCATCTGAGTAGTTAGAAAGATATCTAGAGAAGTGAATTATATTTATGTTAGTGCACGTTCTGGACACTGTCCTAACTAGATGAGATGAATGACAAATAGTCCTTCGTAAAAGAACTTCATGGAATGGTAAGATCAAGTACTGTGCACACACTGAATGAGGTTTGATTCCTTACATTATACTTAGGTTATGAAGTTAATTTTTTTTTGGAGATTGACCTGTTTATTTTATTTACAGATCAATTATTTTATTGTGTAAAAAACTAATAAAAAACGCTTGGCTTTTATGTCAGGATCCTGTTCGAAGTGCAGTTATAGATTCCTGCATCCGAGTCACAGACAATGGAAGGGAGAGCATCAATAGAAAAGTGTGAACTTTTGTGGTGTTCCCTTGTGCAATGATATTCCTTCTATTTTATTTCCGAGAATTTTGTAGCAGTTATATTGTTCTTTCTGTTAAAATACACTCTAATATGTGTTTTGTATGCACTTGCAGGTGTTCTTCTTATTTACTCTATATAATACTTCTAACCACAATGATCAACTTAAGGTGTGCCAACTACTTTATCAAAGAATTTTGGTTTTATTTTCTAATTTCGTGTATAAATTATAAAATCTAAATATCATAGTTGGGAGCAAGCAGTCCGGATGAAGCTGCAAGATGGATACATTCTTTTCAAGAAACAGCTTTAAAGGTTTGAAGGTGCTCATTTGGTTAATCTGGAGCAACACTTGAATGTTTAAGATAGGAGACTGATACTTCCAAATATATACAGGGTGGTCCAGATCAAGTAGATAATGTTGTGGGTTGTCCAAAGAGCAGATGGCCGTCCTTTAGGCATGATCTTATTTAACATATTGTCGTGCTCATTGTATATCTTCATTTCCATGCCCCTTGATTACTTCAAGTGTTTACAAGTTTATTTCTCCACAGATTGAGTGGTCCGAGGAGGGTAAATGACAACAGTTCTATTGATTGGACTCTTTATTCATCTACACAGATGGACCCAGTGACATCCGATGTTGTCGCTCCTTCACCTTGGACAATCTTTGGCTGTCAGAATGGTAAGAATAGAATTTTGTAAAGTGTTATTTGCAGCTGAAGTTGCATTTTAAACATCATGAGTATTTTGCAGGGCTACGGCTTTTTAAAGAAGCGAAAGATAGAGATCCTCATAGGACGGTCTGTAACTCTTTGGAATTCTGACTTACCAACCCCTAGTTTTTGTAATACATTCACATTGTTAAATATGCTCTTCTTCTATACACAGTGGGATGACCATCCTGCAATAATGGCCGTGGGCGTGGTTGATGGAACTTCAGAAGCCATTTTCCAAACTCTTATGTCTCTTGGCCCATCAAGATCGGAGTAAGTTTTTATAAGACATCAGTTTTATTCTTAAATTCTATGAAGATCACGAATCTGTTTGCCCTAGTGGTTATTAGTTAGCCCGACTCCCACATCAAATAGATGTGAAGTTCTCTCCTAGTTGAAGGGTAATATGGGCCTATCCACTCCTTGCCAATTGATTTTAAGTTGGATGCCTTAACAGTGCCAAACCTATATATTGCCAAAAAATGACTTCTCAATATCTATCAGTTTGGAAATGTTAGACATGTATCTAAAAAAGTTGACTGTATTTCTCTTCCAAAATATTATTGAAGGGGACCATTTCAACTAAGAGCTCGAGCTTAGAGCTAAAAGCCTCATTTTAACTTTATACTCTAACACGCACCCTCAAGTGCAAGCCCATTACGGCTTTGCAGGTGGTCATGCACAGGTTATCCTTCTGCCTTATGTTGGATATTTTACTCAATTTAAAAAATAAATAAATTAGGGTAGCGGTATGATTTTAACTTTGAGTTGTGACCTCAAGGTCTACAAGGTTTTAACACCATGTAGAGGACCATTTCAATTAAATACTCAAGCTTATAGTTGAAAGCCTCATTTTGACTTTATACTCTTTAACAATTATAGAACTTATTGGTCTTTTACTATAAAAATAATCTTTATAATTTTGACTTGAAAGCCTCATTTTGACTTTATACTCTTTAACAACTATAGAACTTATTGGTCTTTTACTATAAAAATAATCTTTATAATTTCTGAAAACTATATATATAAAATTTGTTTGTTACTAAAATCAATTTTGCAATTTGACTTGCAGATGGGATTTCTGTTTCTACAAGGGTTGTGTGGTTGAGCATCTTGATGGTCATACTGATATAGTTCACAAGCAGTTGTATAGCGATTGGTTACCTTGGTCGGGTCTAGACCTTTAATGTCCATCATGTGTTTCATCATTAAGGATTTCTACAAGTCTTTCAATTTTTTAGTAGTACCTATTTCTGATACTTGACAATTCTCAGGGGAATGAGACGAAGAGATTTATTGTTGCGGCGTTATTGGAGAAGGGAAGACGACGGAACATATGGTACTAGATTGTTTTTGGAGAAAATTATTTCATCAGCTGATCCATTAGCATCCAAAAGTAACTTTTTTGGTTATTGCTGATGCAGTTATCCTCTACCATTCTGTGTTTCACAAGAAGTGTCCAACCCAGAAAGGCTATGTCCGTGCCTGCCTTAAAAGTAATTAATGCTTAAAATTTAGAAATTAATAGTTCGCTGAACATATTGAAGGTTTCATTATTGCATACTGTTTAATATAAACAAGGCCTGTATGATTTGATATGATGTTAGTGATTCTGTGTGGTTTCTCAAGTTCTTTGGTTGGGAACAAAATAGTTAAAAGTGATTGATGACATTTTGCACTGTCTTTCAGGTGGAGGATATGTTATATCTCCTGCAAACCATCAGAAACAATCAGTTGTAAAGCACATGCTTGCTATTGATTGGAAATTTTGGAAATCTTATCTACAAACTTCTTCAGCCAGATCCATAACCATCCGAATGCTTGGAAGAGTTGCTG